>JAADVK010001223.1:0-10580 GCA_023334975.1 Globisporangium sylvaticum
CGACCGACGATCGACGGGAACACGGCGCGCGGAGCGTCGTCACCGGCGAAACCGGCCTTGCACATGCCGGAGCCGTTGTCCACAACGAGAGCTTGCACGTCTTCGTCAGCCATCTTGATCGAGTTGCTTCTTGTCTTGGGGAAGGGAAGGGAGGAGGTGTTCTTGAGGGAAACCGGGAGAAAAGAAAAGTGAGCTTCGGGCAGTGGCTTGCTCTGCTTTTGGCTTTCGTTCTTCCCTTGCTTGCTTGCTTGGGTGTGTGTTTGGGGAGAGAGTGGCATGACATTCACAACCGAGGTCATCTCTCCTCTGCTTAGCCAAATTAGGTGGATTTGGTGGGTCTCCCCTCTCCGTGTGGAGGCGGGCTTGCCGCGTTTCGCACGTGGGGCTATCCAAAAGCATAGTGAGTCCAAGTCAACTGCTCCCGCACGAGAGGGGGGTTTCCTGCTTTTTTTGCTCTTTCAACCCCACGTTTCATAGAGCGTGCACTTATGTCGCTTTCTGGCAATTCAGAGCATTACCGTGTCAAAAGAAGCACTTTTAGCGTACACGACGATTTGTCGGTGCAAAAGTGAGATTTGGTGTCAAATAGTTGCCTCTTTTGTAAACAAAATGGCAAATAGGACCTTCTCGTTGGCCAATAATGTCAATTTGACAAGCAAGTGGCGTCACTCTCTCCCCTTTTTGTGCATCCACTTGAGCCTGGATCGCATTGTGCGGGTCGGGTTCAAAACCCATATTGCTTGAACCGTTCGCCAATCCCTCAAAGTCAAACAGGTGACCCGACCCGACCCATTCTTGCGTTCTTCGCTTCTTCTGTCTGCGTTGGACTGACTGACTGTCTGTTCGGTTGTGCGACAAACCCGTAGAAAGAAACAAGCAGCAATCGAATCGACAAACCCACGACACGATCGAGCAATCGATCGAGCAATCGCGTTTCGTCTCAAATAGTGGCCCCTTCGAAGAGGCACGTGCCAAAACGGTACACCAGCGGTACACCCAACGGCACACTTACGGTACACACACTACCGCACTCCACACCTCACATGATTGTGTCGCATGCAGTAATACCCATCGATCCAATGTGGTCCACACTCCCCGACCAGATCCAAAAACCGCATGGGCAAAAACCACTCAACGAATATGGTCATCAGATGATAGCACGAGGAGCGAATTGCAGCCAATCAGCGCCGCGTATGTCGCTGACACACCGCGCGCATTGACCGACCTTCTCTGGCGCTTTTCCTTTCCTGGCGTGCAGCAATGGCAAAGCGCATCGCATCACCGAAGAGTTGCCCCAGTCTTCTTGCCCCAGTCTTCTGCACAGCACAGAAGGGCTTCCTTCCTTCTTTCCATCGTTCGTTCTCTGTGAGAAGAAGCACGGGCGTCGACTCGACTCAATCAAACCAAACGGGCGGACTGAACGGACTGACTGAACGGCAGACTGACTGTGACTGAGAGACTCACGTGCGGGGAGGGTCGATTAGAAGAAAAGCAGCAGCGAAAGGAAAGCCGAACGGGGTTCAATCAAGGTACATACTCTTTCTCTGTATCAAGCGAGCTCGGCGTGTACTACGAGCGAGTGTGGAGGAGACATGGCGGCGATCGGCTACAGCAGCGACAGTATGAATATGAACGCCAGCAGCAGGTTTGGCGGCGTGGACAGCGAGATCGCGGCGCTCGAGTTGATGGCGAATGCAGGTGCGGGTGTGGATGAGGACCAAGACGTGATGATGATGGAGGGCATCCCGCCGTTCGACGACGGCGACGGCGACGAGTTCTATGGCGACGAGTTCTATGGCGAAGAGGAGGGATATGAAGGTGACGACAGGATGCTGGTGGAGCCAGAAGAAGAGGAAGAAGTGGGCGGTGGGTATGCTGGGAGCGACGACGCGCGTGCTATTGGTGGTGACAAGAATATCAATAGCAGCAGCGGCGGCGTGTACTCACCCTGCGGCGCGGACGACCACTCGCGCGGGATCAAACAGCAAGAGATGGAGATCAGCCCCGCGCGGCGGAAAGCCACGAGTCAGGCGAGCAAGAAGACAAAGCCCAAGGCGAGCGGAAAGAGCTTAGCTGAGGAGGGAGACGCTGCTGGTAATAATGTTGCTGGTGAGAATGCGGTGAAGCCCAAGCCAAAAGCAAAGCCACGTGCGCGCAAAGCAGCAGGGGCGTCTGGTCAAGACGACGCGAAGCAGAAAGAGGCGGCGATGGCGAAGCGCAAGCAGGCGTCGATCGACCAGCGGCGGAAGCGCAACCGCGAGGCCATGCAGCGCGCGCGTCAGCGTGACAAGGTGTGTTCTTGGATGTTTTTTGTGTGTCAGTGGATCTGCCAGAATTGTGCTGGCACTTGCTCACTCCCACCATGATTTTTTTCCCCATTATAAACAGGACTACATGGACGGCCTGCGAGACACTGCGCGCGAGCTCGAGCGGAAACACAACGCGCTGCTGGCGACTGTGAACGAGCAGATCGCAGTGATCTCCTCGACGTTGGGCGGCCACGTGAGCGACCGCGTGACCGAGCTGCAGTACAAACTGCAGGTCGCGCGCGACCAGGCGGAGGCGCTCAAGCGGCAGAACCTCGAGTTTCTGGAGGAAATCGGCGACCGCATCAAGCGCGAAGACCGCATGGAAGGACTGCTGCGCGAGCTCATGGTAAGTCTGTTGCTTAATTGTGGTGTTTTGCTGTTATTCGACAGAGTTGTTCTCATTTGTTGACTGAAAAATGGCTATGTAGCGCGAGCAACAAGCCCAGGAGCACATCCTGAACGAGATCTTCCGCGAGTCGCTGTCCGAGTCCCAGATGAGCGTGTTCTACACGGAGGAGCGCGCGATGCGCGAGATCATCCGGTCGCGCAACGACAAGCGCCAGGTGGAGCGCCAGGGGTTCGAGAAGTCGGCGATCTGCGGCGACCTCTTTGGCTGGTCGACCAAGTACCGCTACGAAGGCAAGCTCTTCTTCTTCTCGTTCGCCAAGACGTTCCGCAACCGCAGCGCCGCGCGCGTCATGGAGACCAACTGGAGCAACGAGCTCAAGATGGTGACGTACCGGAACTCGGTCGAGGCCGCGACCCAGCGCTGGCACGTACGTATTTGTTTCGTCTCGATACATTCTTGCTGCTTTGGCTCTTTTAGTATGGAATTTGTGACTGATGTTGTGGAATTCTCACCAACACTGTGCTACTACTTGCTCTTGCTGTTCGTACAGACGCTGCAAAAGATCAATGACGACACGTACCTGCTTGCGCGCGAGAAGCGTGACCCGGACAAGGACGGCGAGTACGTGCGGCTGTTGTACCTGCGCTTCCGGCTCCACGAGGAGGACGGGAGCTACTCGGTCGTGACGCAGAGCGTGCACCACGACCAGGCGCTGTACGAAGGGCTGGACGAAATCTGGGCAAACGAGGCGTGCAGCTGGACGCATTTCACGCCCGTGTTTGAGCAGTGCGCCGACGGCAGCGTGCAGGAGCACTGCCAGATCCGGATGGTCGGCAAGTCGACGATCGGCAGCGAGAAGACCGCGCGCGAGAACATCTTGGAGACGATCATGGGGCTCTTGCGCTGGGAGAACATCAACGTCGGCCCGATGCTGTCGCTGACGAACGTGTGAAGAGCGCAATGAAATGAAATGACGCCGCAGTGGTCGTGTTCTCTGAAGTGTGTACAAGTACGAAAGCAAAAAGCGTAACGAAATGGATTGCTTGTTGGGTTGTGTGTGGTTTGGCTTGGTTGGTGGCCGTGAAAAAGAAAAGCTTGGCTGGCTTTCGCTAAACTATTGTGTGGCGTAGGTATCAAAGTTGGAAGTTTCTGAATACAAGAGTTTACCTCCATACTCACCGGTGGCGCCTTTCGCTTGGTTGATTTTTTGTTTCAAAGAGAGAGAGAGACTGAACGGCAGGTTTGTGAGACGCAAGCAGGTTGGCGGGATTCTAATGTACGACCAGATCCCCAAACAGTCTAATGGTTGCGGTGCAACGGATTAAAAGCCACACCGAGGACTCGGGAAGGGTATTTATCTACTCTATGAAGCACCACACAGCGCGGTTGGCTGATATCGAAGCGCGCATGCAGCCAAAGAAAGGTTTACGAGCCGAAAGTGACGGCCTGAACTGCCTCGACAGCTCTTGCGGTGGACGACCGACGCGCCTTCCTCGTCGAACTCGGCCTCGGAGATCCACATCTACTGGAAATTCGAGAGCGACGTCACAATCGACCCACCCATCCACGCCGAGAACTAGCGATTCGACGGAGCCACAACCTTGATTTCCGTGTTTGGTGGCACGAGCCAGCACGATGTTGCTGTGCATGCTCTTCTGGATGTCAGCATCACACTTTGTGATCGTAAAGTGGAATGGCGCAGCGGATGCTCAAGGTTCCCATGTCCTTCCCGATCAGCCCGGCCTGAAACAGCATTTCGGCAGTGCGGATCCACTCCTCGTTTCCAATAGAAATGACAGTCCCATCTGGGCTGGGAGTTTGTACGGAGTTTCAGGACTGGACGGATCTGCAAGCGCGCTGGTCCTCGCCCCCTGGTCAAAGTCCAGCGCGACGTACGCCAGCTTGTCCTTGATATCCCGTGCGATAAACTCACGATCAGCGCTGGTGAAGAACAAGCTATCTCACTTGCACAGCATGTCCATCGTGTAGTCGGTCAGATTGAGATCTCCAAAGTGAATGCGCAAATCGAGTGTGGGAGCGCGTAGCCTTCGTAGATCGGCACAGTCTACGACGCCCCACCGCTGCCATAGCGAACCGCACAACCTGTGAGCCGAGCTGAAGCGTATAGTGAGAGCACGGCTTGTCTTTCCACGTACATCGCTGGCACACGTCTCGAACATGGCTTGAGTCATCCGCTCGCGGTTCCATTTCTGGTTCATTGGCGACTCCGTCATCAGCCCTTGGTTCTCTTTAGGAGGTGCACACAATCTCCCAGCTCACCACGACATCGTTTTCTATCGGACATCGAAAACTCAGCAGCTCGCGTCTGTTCTGGGCTTCTCCACCGACGTAGATGTCTCTCGCGTCCATACCACCGACTACAATGAGCCCAATCTCGCCCGGGTACCCTACGACAGTTGGGAAGATGGCGCGAGGGGCATCGTCACCAGTGAACCCTGCCTTGATCGTGTCGGAGCCGTTGTCGATCACTACGGCGCTCAGACCACCGTCACCAGTGCCAGCCACTTTTGTTAGGCCTTGTTGTGTATGGGGAGGTCTGCCTTCGGTGCGTGAATCTTGAGCCAATAGATGAAATTTTCCTGGGTCCCCATTGTCCTTCCACCCAGAGGTCCAAAACTCGAGAAAGGACCTCGGTCTCTTAACATGAGGAAAATGCACTACAGAGAAAAAATCGTTTGTAGTGTGCTACACTACAAGAGCAGTTCACTTTGCCTCCAAAGCAAATTCTCGCTACTTGTTGGAAAGATATAATCGCTCACAGTTCGTTGAGATGATAGCTCGCTCACCTTCATCAACTGCTCAACAAGAGCTTCGTTTCCAGCCTTTGTCAACTATAAGAGCATCATGTCCAGTGAGGACACGAACATCGGAGTGTGTGCTTCGAGAGTCAAAGAACAAGGTTTTTGAGAATGGCTCGGTTGCTATTTGTATCATCGACTATTGTACGACCATCTAGCGCCAAGAAGCACGTGCTTTGCGCTCACCAGCTTTTCGCTGGCAGGACCTTGCGAATCACATCCGCGAGTGTGTCGTCGGCGCCGATGCTCCCCGAGTTCTCCATCACCGCCACCACGGTCTCAAAGAGCGCTTCCCCCACGTGATCTTCGTAGTGGTGGCTGATGCTGTAGCCGATGCTGTTCACCGACGTGGCGGTAAAGATGGACGCAGGCACGATGAACGGCGTGCGTAGACTGTAGTGCATCGACTTGACGGTCATCTCGCCATTGACCAGCTCGCCGTCTCGTGAGCGACTCAGGAATGTATGGCTTGTCTTGTGCGGATACTTCCCGACGCTCGAGATGTTCGTGTCGCCGATGGCCGAGTACGGCAGCGCAAAGCTCTCGAAGAAGTCGGGGTTCGTGTGCGACGTGAGCCGCTGGTCGTAGAGCACCATCGGCAGCGCCTGGCCGACAAAGTCCTGCATCACCTCAAGCGTCTCCTGCTTGGCGGCGCGCGCGAGGTCCCAGAAGCGCCTCGTCGTGACGCCGACGCTCTCGCTGTTGAGCTTCTCCATGGGGTTTCCTGTCATGTAGCAGCCGACGGTCTCCGGATCGATCGGCACGGAGACGCGCTCGCGCATGTTGAAATTCGCATAGATGCGCATCTTCAGTGGCTACTCTGCGTTCGCATCGGTCTGAACCGCGTATCCGAGCATGACCGCGGCCGTGAGCGCACCAAAGAATGTCGTCTTCTCTTCTCGGCAGCGCACCAACAGGCTTGCCAGGTTCTCTTTCGTACCGTCCGCGAACAGCGTCGTCGAGCTGTTACTTGGCGGTGGCATGCAGAAATCCTTCTGGTCGGCTCGAGGGGTGATCGCAGGCACGAGCTTCGGCATTCGCTCGACGAGAAACTTGGCGCCAAGCTTCATGATCAGCTGCAGGATTGGGCTCAGGAAGGGGTGCGCGTCCAGCGCCAGGTAGTACAGCGATCCGCGCACTGGGAGCTCTCGAGGTGCGCTGACAGCAGCCGCAGCAGCTGGAGCATTTGACTGTTCGAGCGATAACACAGACGCGAATGAAAGCACGTCATTGAGGATCGTGTTGCCCGAACTGCCATCCGAGAGGTAGTGGTCCGAGAACAGGAACAGCCGCGCTTGGTCGTTCTCTCTGTCCATCAGCACGTGCAGGCAGAACGGGAACTAATTGAATCGGTCGAACGGGATGTCCGACTGCCCTTGGACGTACTGCTGCCAGTACGCGTCGCTCATTCCTTTCGCGCCGGCCTCCTTCACTTGTAAGAGCTCGAGGTGTTCGATGTCTTGGAGCGCGAGATGCGGATAGATCTCGGCAGCTGCGAACTCGTTCTTGATCTGCTTGACGCGCATCATCGGGTGGCGGTCGAACGTCTCCAGCAGCGCTTGCAGTGCGTGGCGGGGGAACTCCTCAACCTGGCCCTGCACGTGCATCGCGTATGCACTCATGAAGCCAGCGGAGTCTGGCATTGTGAAGACACGCCCGTCCGAGAGAGCGGAGATCGATGCTTTTCGCCGCAGCTATTGCAGTCGATGATGGAAATGCGGGCGGTGAGGCAAATGGGAAAGTGAGCCGAGCAGGAAAGAGTTCCGAGAAGAGAAATGGTCTGAATGAAGGTGGATGAATGACTTGAGAGGAGTGGATTGGTTGTGTGCACTGTTGATAGAGGAGCCAGAGATGGACGCACTTGCATGCTCGCTTCTCAGTTCTCAGGGAGTACTGGCTGGCATCTCGTTGGTTGGGGGGTCTAGTATTCCCTCGATTTGTAAGACTCGCCATCTTGACTTTCAAACATCCCTCACCTATTGAAAGACTTTGAAAGTATTGCCACAGCTTGGAGAGCCGGGGTTAACGACTGGCTATGAACGCGTGTCGAAAGGAATGCTGGCGGTCTGGTGTGCTATTTGAATCACCACACGGACATCTGATGGAAGGCTAAATGGGCGACGATACATGCGTCAGGCTCATTGTACCTTGAAGGTGCTCGTCATCTCAAAAGAGCACTGCAAGACTGTATTGTGTGTCTCCGATCTGGCAGCTGGTTGGTGAGACGTTATCCGAGAAGAAAACGCGAGCAGTCCAGCACAAACATCGAACGGACACCAAAGTATGACGCTGAGAAGTCTGAAGGAGAGTGACGTAATGCCGTCCAGAAATGGGCAAGAGCCATTTGGAAGGTACGTTTTCCTCGAGCCATATGTGAAGCAAAGCCTGTACAAACCCTGAAGGGCTTCGCTCCTAACAGCTTTGCGCTTTTGGGAGAATATTTTTACGACCCCCTGAGATTAGACCTCCCTGTTTCTTCTCATCAGACGCTGGTTGGTTGGAGTCGAGATCACCCTCGATTAGTAAACCCAAATTTAATTCTCGAGGGTTGACCATTTCTGCCAAGGGTGGGGGTGGGGTGTGTGCCACATATTGGAGAGTAGTTAGCTTGTCGATTGGGCGATCGGCGGGAGAGCGTCGGGGGCTGATAAGCACAGTCATGCACGCGAGTTGTAATGACTGCGTTTACCGTGCTCACCGGGAAGTGTATTTTAATACACTGCCGGTATTGTTATTTGTATTACTATTGAAACTGTAATAGTAATAGCGTCGCACATGATCAATACTTTTGGTAAAGTATTAGTTTCAGCAATAACAATCCTTTTGCAAAATAGTACTCTGATCATGATTTGCTCCAACGTACCGTATAGAAAACAGCACTGTGAACGAGCATCCGGGTACGAATGGAAACTGAGGGACATCCAGGCCGTGCTCTCACTGTACGCCTCGGGCCGCACCGCTGGCTGCGTGGCTGACTGCGGCAGAGGGTCGGGACCTGCTCTTCGGTGCCTCGGATCTGACGTACTACATGAGGAAGATGTTTGCCGAGCGTGGGTACTCGCTCCCTACCACGACTCATCTCGAAATTGCGCGTGACATCAAAGAGAAGCTGGCGGACGTTGCTCTGGACTGTGAAGAGGAGATGAGGGCGACCGCGTCTGTTGATTGTGAAACTTCGTACGAGCTCTCAGACGGGAGTACCATCGCTGTCGGTGTCAAGGAGCAGGTGCGCACTGCGGAATTGCTGTTCTACCTGTACTTAGTTCACTCAAAGACCCTGGGTATCCAGGACAGCACCTTTCACGCCATCAAGAAGTGCGACGCTAGTGTTCGCAAGGATATGTTCAGCAACAGCGTGCTGGCTGGCGGCTCGACCATGTTCCCGGGTATACCCGAGCGGCGAACGGAAGCATTGGCACGGCTAATAGCGCCACCAAATACGGAGGTCAGCGTCGTGGCTCCCCCGGATCGAGGTACTCTGTGTGGGTCGGCGCATCGTCCGCTGCAAGTGCCTCAGAGTTGGCTTGCATTGTTACCACGAGTGGAGGATCATGCATGCAATATGTACTCTTGGGATAATTACAGTTGGTGATTATCGAGGATTTCGTGTAGAAGACGGTGGAGCTGAATGGCCCCGCCATATCCATATCCATTGCACAAAAGACAATAATGTGCCTATTGTGACAGCCGCGACTCGCGAGTCGTTCAAGAACACCACGAGTGCGCACGCCACGACTGGACAACGTGATAGACGACAGGAGATTTAACTGCAAGTCGCGATGCTGCAACATGGTTTGTCCCGTTCATTGCCCACTCATGCGAGCACGAGCATAGGGCGTGATTAGAATCCCACACATTTTCTTAGAAGCCCGATCAAAATGCCAGTGTCCGTGGGCCGTGTGCTGGCAGGAAAACTCCGCACTTGTGTACATGTTGGATTTGGGCAAACGAAATGGCGCATTTCGTGGCCTTTATAACACCAAACTGTACTGATGGCTCACCTAGGACTTTGATTCCTTGATTGAGAAGTAGAGCAACAGCAATGAGAGACCTGTTCTCCTCTATAGTGTACCAGAGTCGATCAAGAACGAGAAAACGCGATTTCTGCCTGTAGCAGAACTGCTCCACCCGTAGCATCGGTCCAGCATCCGATATTTGCGCTAAACCCTTACTATTGAATCGACTTGAGCTGGTGGTCCACATCGAGAGCTACAGTACAGTATTGCCAAGGCCACCCACCCCATCCTGGTTGTGAACGAACGAGAGGGTTGAATTGGATCGCTGAGTGCAGAGGAGAAGGCGCAATGCATTACTCTCTCGGCGATCCACGTGGCAGATCAACAAATGGATACTGTACATTGGAGCCCTTCGTAGACGCTCTTGTCACGCTTTGTGCGGTACATTCCACGAGACAGACAGATGAATGATTGATTGATACAGGCATCCCTTCTCCTTCTTGTCTTCAAGCTGGAGACACGACTCGTGTGTGTGTCTCCAGCTGAGGCAAAAATCTCCCACCTTTTGAAAAAGAATGGGGAATGTTTCCCACTTTGAAGAATACAAATGCGGTTTTCTGTCCTCATTCCATTGGTTTTCGGCCTGTCCACGACCCGTGGACAGCAAAGTTGAGTCCAAAAAGCGGGTGCGAACACTCCAAATAAATGGTCATGTAGTACCTTTGGCGCCAAAAAATCAGCGAAAACGTCTTGGTTTCACTATCCACGTGGATAGTCCCATCGCGCTGCAGAGAGAGGGCAGGCGCGGGTAGATCCATACATTCCACTAGAGTTCAGTATGTGAAGGAGAGATGACCTCGCTTTTGCCACGCATGAAATCCCCCTGTCCCCCTCCCTCCCCCTGTCCCTCTGGAGAGGAACAGCTTCCTTGCTCCTGCCAAGCCAACCGCACGCCACAATGAAGAGCTCACTTTTCTTTTCTCCCGGTCCCCGCCCCCAAGCTCCACCCCAAGACAAGAAGCAACTCGATCAAGATGGCTGACGAAGACGTGCAAGCTCTCGTTGTGGACAACGGCTCCGGCATGTGCAAGGCCGGTTTCGCCGGTGACGACGCTCCGCGCGCCGTGTTCCCGTCGATCGTCGGTCG
>JAADVK010001224.1:0-10573 GCA_023334975.1 Globisporangium sylvaticum
CGACTGTTATTCTCCGTGGCTAAGCGTCATTAGAGCTAGTTCGTTCCTAGCTACTTAGAGTTAAAAGTTTTTCAAACAGGAGAACACACATATTCACAAACAAAAAAAGTACGCTGGCGCAGTCTCTTCGTGAGGCTCGAGCCGCTGCGACGGTCATTCGGCTTCACTGACCGCACATCCTGCTGACTCGCCTTTCTCAGCCTGAACGAGGCTTGGGCTCGCTGGTTGGCCGTCAGCAGAGGGGGTGGGGAAACCTTGACAGAGCTGAGCTCGGTCTTTTGCTTCTCGGTCAGATCCCGCAGCGTGACACTTCTCTGGCGAGACGCCGACCTCGCGCTCTGAAGTTTATCGCCAGCGTCTGGGCTTTGCTGCTCAGCAATTCGCTGTCGCTTGTTCGTTGCCGCCGGTGCTTTTGGTGAACAGCTGATAGCAGCGACTGTGTCATCTCTCTCCCCCACCGCCATCTCGCGAACCAGAGCCTGTGAAAGCTCATGCAAACTTGGAGTCGTCGACGAACGGTTGCGCATAAACGGGACACTGCGATTGCCAACAGCCGCTACCTTGTTTTCTGATGCACGATCACCTCTACCACCACCGCCACTGCCGGTTTTGATCAAAGCTATCGACTGATCTCCTTTCTCTTTGGAGCGGAGATGCGTTGGCGATTGAGAGCGCTCCTCTGATCTCGTGGGGGCAAACTGAGCAGGAGTAGGAGGTTAGCGGAGCTCGTCCATAGCTGCGCGAACCTCTTGGAGCAAGAGCAGCGTCTGCATCTGCGTACTCTCGATCTTCTGGATCCGTGTGTTCAGCTCCGACAGCCTGATTTGTCCATTTTCCAGCGCAGAACCGATGCCAGACTCACTCTCCGTGCTCTCAGTTCCGCTGGAAGTGGACTCAGTCGGTCGAGAAGACGGCTGTGTTGGTAAACCATCGTCGGCTGCCCGATTATGAGCTTCGTCCTGCTCTTTGAGCTCGATCAGCTCATTCTTGAGGTTGATGCCGATACCAAACTTCATGCTGTCGTCCTCATAGTCTGGGTTCACGACCGCGGAGACAATCGAAGCAGCGTACCGCGCGGTGATATGACCCCCCGCCACCGTATCTCCACCAGCGAACACCAGTTTCACGATCTCCTTGAGCGGGCAGTACACCTGGCGGGTCTCGTTGCTCTCCATACAGGTCGTGAGGATGTTGCTCAGCACGTGCTTCCGATCGTCCGGGTACCTCGTGAGGATCGTCTGGAAATCCGCGCGGCTGAGCACACACATCTCGGCGCACGTCACCGCACGGACATTCGCGGTCCGTTGGTAGTTCATCAGCAGTGCAACCTCGCCGAACGCCTGGCCTCGGATGAGCAGATGCGTGTACTTGGACGTCTTCTTCTTCCTCGGTTCGCCGTCGTGGTCGCTCGCTCGCTCCGTCCGAAACCGAGACCGCTTGTCGAATTCGGTCTCCCCGTCGTCCTGCGATGGCTCGTTCTTCGTTTGTCCATAGTACGCAGAGTTCGCGTACCTCGATGCGTCGGCGCTCTGTCTCGTCGTGTCGCTTCGAAGGCGTGGGTTCAGCGGCGCTGTGGCTTGTTCAAAACTGTCGGCACCGGTCGGCAGCTCGCAGCTGCCTCTGTTGATCATGTAGAACTCGTCGCCGACCTCGCCTCGCCGAAGGATGAAATCGTCCGGGAGGTAAACTCGAACTTGCAAGCTCAGCACGATCTGCTTCTGGAAGTCGGGCGTGCAGTCGCGTCAGAACGGCACGTTAATCACCAGATCCATGTACTTGAAGAGCACTACCTCCAGTGCGAGGTTGTGCGTCAAGTCCTTGGAGAACTTGACGATTTCGCCGTCCAGAGACTCGTACTCGCGCCATAGATGCTCGTAGTACTGGTGGATACGCTCCCTCAAAAGTGCTGGGAGCTGCAGTTTGCCCACGACCGCGAACACCGCCTCCACCTTGCGCTGGTAGTTGGCCGAGTCCGCGTTGAAGTTGGAGACGAGCATCGCGACTTCGCCGAACACGATCGCGAGCACGAGCGAGCCGAGCAGCACGGAGAATGACGCGAACACGCTCTGTCCGATCGTGGTGGTGGTCAAGCCCTGGCCCTGGAGCAGCTGAAGCGCGTCGTAGAAATTCGAAGCGTACTACTCGGCCGCAGTCATACTCGTCTGCGTCACTATTTCATCCTCGTCTTCCAGGAGCTTCCAGGTACACGCCATGTAGTGTGCGAGCAGCACGATGAGCAGCACGATCCAGAAAATGCGCAGCAAGCGCGAGTAGCGCGAGTAGAGTAGCCACGCCCAGATGCTCTTCCCCGAGCGGCGCGCGTGCACCATCCAGATGAATCGCAGGATGCGCACCACGTGCACCAGTCGCTGGGTGCGGAAGATGCCGTCAAAGAGCACATGGGACCACTCGCCATCGTGTTTATCTTGCAGGAACAGGATGGTCTCCGTGGGCGTCGCCGCGAGAAGCTCCGGCAAACACCAGCCTCGGATGTAGTTGCACGCGATCTCTCGTCGCGAGGTCACGAGTGCGCCGCGCTTGTCCAGGAACGCCGTGTTGAACGTCAGCACAAAGTCGAACAGGAAGATGAACTCGGTGGCAAAGTCGATGTAATGGAACCAGTGCCACCGACTGCCGTGAGAGAACGCCATGCCGACGGGGAAGTAGATCGCGTGGGCGAGAAACGCTAGCAGGAGAATGAAACTGCGCACACGAGCAGCGGTCGAATAGGGTGACATAGGGGTGCTGATGTGCTTCAGAAAATGTCGAAAGGAGCGTCTCAGTTTGCGCTTCGAGTGGACTATCGACCGGTGGAGCGAGAATCTTCCTCGTGAGCCATGCGACGCTATTGCTGCTTTCGCGATCCCTTCGTGGCTTTTATGGGCCGAGTTCCGCGGTTTGATCACCAGCGCTGGAATATGGGGAGATTGTTGTTGTTGCTGCTGCATACCGCTCTCGGACCCTGATGGAGTGTGTTTCGACGGCTCTCTCGTACTCGCTGTCGCCTGAGGCGGCGTCCTTGAAAGGGACGAGTGCGAGCGTGGAGTTGCAATCGAGCTACCGTGCAGTGGCGGTACACCGTCGACATCCACGGGGATCACCTTGCCCGAGCGCGTTGTGGTGTATGAATGCGAGTCATTTTCCCGACGCTGCCAGATGACGGAGTGCGTTGGATGCGCCGGGTCTGGGACCGCTCCATCATCTCCTCGTACTGCTGTCCGACAGTGTCCTCCTTCGCGCAGTGTGCGTTCGCTGTGGCCGCCATCGCTGCGGCAAAGAACGACGAAGTTGGCGACGGGAGCAGCGAGCCTCGCGAGAGTCGCTTGAGCACGCCCCTGCTCTGGATCAACTCCACCAGTCCCTTGGCTCCTCCGTTGCCGCTTTGCAGCGCAGCACTCTGCTGATCGGGACTGGCATCGGCAGTTGCCGCCGCTTGCTGATCCTGACCATTGTACCGAGGCATCCTCGACGGAGGCTCCTCGCCCACCGAGTACCTCCGCTCCATCGGCCATCGCTCTGCGCCAGTCATCGAAATGCGCCGTGTTGAGCCCGCGCGGTGCAGCTTCGGCGCCGGCTTGTCGCGCGCTTCTTGCTCGTCCGCGTCGGCGTCCGTCATGCCCGAGTCCCCGCTCATGTTGTCGACACTCGACGTAGAGGAGAACATGGCGGAGTCCGATTGCTTGTGCAGCAGCACTGCCAGATTGGGTCTCCGCGTTGGCACGAAGCCCTGCTGAAGTTGTGGCGAAGCCACCACGCTGGGAAAGACGGGGGCACCACTGCAAGCACCACAAGCGCTGTTGTTCACTGCGCTTTGCCGTTCTTGGATAGAGAAAGAGACGCGTGAGCAGCGTTAAACGATGCAGAGCGAGGTCAAGCACTCGCATTCAATGTGTGGCGAATCGTTCGCTCCACTTGAAAAGCAGCGAGACGAGAGAGAGATCAGCGCAAAGGGCAGACTTAAGCCGATGATGCGTGTGCGCCGCAAAGTGCTATTCATAAACAACTCTGTGCGCAACAAATCGATCTCGAGAGGGAGAGAGCTGAACCGAGCGAGTCCACGCACGCGCCAGCGTTTGGTATTTTTGCCCACAAAACGAATCCCAGCGAAGCCTCCCAAGCAAGCGGGGGCTGTTTCACGCCGACCAGTCTGTCGAACGAAACCTGCCCATCCCTGCTCGCTCGCTCCTCGGCTCTGGTTGGACCTGCGAGTTTGTCATCAAAAACGACAAGTGCGAAAGCTTCGAGGACCCGCAGGTTATTCTGTCCCGTCCCAAGTCTCGCTCTCTCATTTGATTTTGGCAACGACTGCCACCGTTTGCTGTCTGCTCTGGTAATAACAACAGAGAACCCAGCGCGAGTTGCTCGTTTCTCTCTCTCTCTCTCGCTTTTCATAGGCGCGACGACACGGTGGACCTCCACCACACCCGAGGGATGACCGATGGAGGGATACCAAAATACCGCGTGAGTCGAAAACGCCGAAGCGAGATGCCCGAGTTGCAGATCCCGGTGGATGGAAAGCGAGATTGGGGCAGAGTACTCCGATGTTCTCTAGCAACTCCAGCAGGCAGCACACCAACTAACCACTTCCACTCACTCGAATAGCCGCTGTTCTGTCTCGCTCTATTGCTTTCCCCTCACGAGACACGTAGATTTACAAGTAGGCCTTCAAATCGTGAGAGTTTGTGAGCGGAAAAATATCGTCTGCTTCTTCAGCTGACTTCCTAGCTTTCAGTAGGAGTAGGTTCAATTGGGAGCCCAGGCACGGGATTGACCTTTTCGTTTCTGTCCGGTTGTGTTTGTTCGGTTGTAATTGCGATAGCCCGTCTGGGAATGAGGATCACGCTGACCAGGGGTTTCGCTACAAAAGTATGAACAGCGAAATCGCTGTCGTCATACATTTAGGCGCGCTTTCTTATCTCTCCTTCTATTCCGTTGAGACTGTGCGTTCGCTGCAGCAAAGTCGGCAATAGAGGTTGCTGAGCCTTGAGCTCCTTCCTGGGAAAGCCTCACGAGAGGGTTTCTCAGGCTAATATAGCGTGCGAAGAAGACCCGAGACCACGTGTGTGACAACACACTTGTTAGCAGAACGAAAGGTGCAGATGTGTTATCCGCACTTGGGGGATCTGGGTGCACGCTTCTATTCCCCACACTCTAGATTGGTCCGATCAGCGAGACTCATTTCGCAAACTCGTCTCCTGCACACTATCAAATAATACAAGTTCGGATTCTGAGGGGCATCTTGAACATCATCTCTTCATCATAGATGATGTGAGGTCTGAAGTCTGGCTTCCAATGGCATTTGAACCAAAACCTAGACGGAGAGAGCCCTTTCTGACGAAACAGCTCTAGACGATGGGTCCATTTCCCCGACCTGCGGTTGACGCTCATCTGGGTCTGTGAATGGCAGACACGCTTTGGGGTGTTGGTTACTCCGGATCGACTTGCAAAGATAGGAGATAACCAGCCTCTGTCTCCAGATTGGTTGCGTATTTTAAGGCCAGTGGGTGGCGTTCTGAAACGCGTTCCAACTGGTCCGGTGCTGTGATGAATTAGCTTGCTGCCCTGGAGGCTTTGGGACTGACAACCTACGAGCGAGAGTGCTTGCTCGCCTGCTTGCTCGAGTCCTCTGCTAGGTGACCTGGTCGTTCATGAAGCAACTGAACGCTGGGTACGCAGACGATAGGTCTTGCAGGACCCCAGCACCGACGTCGGTCGTCTGCAAAGGCTGCAACCGCGAGTTCTTTGCGCGCTCGCTGCCCATTCACCAGAAGACGTGCTTCCAGAAGAACGCGTTCGTCGACATTGCGTGCGCGAGATGCAGCGCAGTGATAAGGTTGGAGGACTTGTCTTGGCACGCTAAGCCCATATCTACGAGGCCCTAGCTTGAACAAACTAACGAGTCCGATGGTGGTATGCTACAGATCGGGACGCTTCCACGCGCACGAGCAATCCTG
This sequence comes from Globisporangium sylvaticum, assembly GCA_023334975.1. NCBI lineage: Eukaryota > Oomycota > Peronosporomycetes > Pythiales > Pythiaceae > Globisporangium > Globisporangium sylvaticum. Next base: position 5,955 of record JAADVK010001224.1, read on the forward strand.
TGCTGGCGTGAAACCCCAGGCTCCTGTTGACAACCGCCCCCAAGGTTTACCTTCCACATCAGCGGAAGCGAAGGAAGGGATCCAAGACGAAGAACTCAATGAACCCGATGCCGACGGACAAGTTCGCTGTCGGAAATGCGACCGTGCCTTCAACGAGGTACACTATTGTGTTCTTCATGAGAATCTACCAAACTTGATTCCGATCATACGGCTAACTCGCAAAGAATCGTCACAGGATCGAATCGCCAAGCACCGATCAGTCTGCAGAGACAGTTCCCGAGCAGGTTCAACTCTGAAGGCCAAGTACGACCCAGCTAAAGAGGCGAAGCGAGGAGGTGCTGCGAGTCCCACGAATTTGCGGCGAAGACGATCTCAGTCAAATGTCGCTGCCAAGCCAAAGCCAAGAGCTGACAACCAGAGCACAAAGGTTCTCGACGTGTCCTTCCACTACCAGCAACAGCCACAACAGCAGAAACCAAAGTCCCAGGTCTGCACGAGTCGCTCGTACGACTTTTGGCACTCGGCCACAGTCACCACTTGCTGCTGCTGGCTCGCTCGGCTCTCCTTCTCGCACTCTTCATCGCCGTCAGCGTCCTCCTTGAGTGAACTCGCGAGCCGCGCGAGGCTGATCACGGCCTGTGCCTACTCCCAGCCGTGGTCCTCGGCCACGTGGCTGCTGCTTTGGCCCACGAAGCCCAGCGCCTGCTGCTCGTTCACGCAGGTGAGCACGCCGTAGACAACGGGAATGTCGATCTTGAGGTTGAGTTCCATGATGCCGAGCGCCACGGCCTCGCTCCCAAAGTCAAAGCGGCTCTGGTTCTCGTCGCGGACCATGCAGCCGAGACAGATGACCCCGTCGAGACCTCCGGAGGCCGAGTTCTTCTCGCGTTGCAGCATCGCCTTCGCTGCAAATGGGAGGTCGAACAGACGCGCCACGCGGAGGAAACGGAGGTCTTTGTGGTCAACTCCACGCTCGAGAAGCGCCTTTTTCGTGCCCGCGACGAGCGGTCCGACGACTTCGGGGTGCGAGTGCGCCGACACGATGCCGATCTTGAGCCCCGAGCCGTCCTGGGCGATCCGGAACGAGCGGTGGATTTCCTTCGAGGCCATTGGGAATTGGGAGCTATCAGGTTCTTGCTAGTTTTGAGACTGCCGAGGGGGCAAGGCGGTGGGGAGGTCTGGAGAGCAAATGCTCCAGTTAGTTAGAGAAGAAGAAAGCGTCCATGAGTCCATGTCTCTCTGGTAATAGTCCATGTTTCAACTGCCAAGTCGCTGGTGGACAGAATTGTACAGTGTTTGTTATAAAGCGTCGTGTTCGGTGTACTTCTCTATTTAAATTCGTCAGATTCCGTCTTGAGCATTGTAAATACGGTAGGCGCAAATACCTCCAGTAAGATCACCATTTAGGTGGAAAGACCTATTGAAGTCGTGCTGTTGTTTGTATCTTGGGTTCTTTTGCTTCTCACAATCCCAACACGAGTACAACCGACAAGGACGACGACACCTGCATTGGTCGCTTTGGGCTCGCGTCTATCCATCCATCCATCCGTCCACGAGCAGCCCAGCAGCTACAACTCAACCCCACAGACAAGCAGAAGCCATGGCGACCGTCGACAAGTTCTCGTACCCCGAGTACTACGACTTCCCGCCCTTCTTCACGTGCGTACGAATACGCGCGACGCCCGCGCTGCTCATGTTGACTACGTTGTGTATGTGCATATGCGTATGGCTAATGCTTGCTGCTTGTGTACGGTCGTCTACAGGCTGCAGCCCGTGCGTGCGACGCGCGAGAAGCAGCTCGTGCTCTGGAAGCAGCTCATCCTCGAGTACCACCGCACGCACGGCCTGCCGATCTTCCAGCCTTTTTCGTCTGTGCTCTTTGAAAACGTCAAGATCTCGCGTACGTCTTGCGCTGCTCGTAGTGTTACGCTCTCTCTCTCTCTCTCTCTCTCTCTCTCTATGTGTATGTACGTTGTTCTCACTGCCTATTTTTGTATGTGTATGCGAATCGATTGCGTACGTGTTATGTGTTTGTAGGCAAAATGGCGCAGGAAGGGCGGCTCGCGGTCGTCGAGTACATCATCCGCAGCGGCAACGGCTCGTGGGAGGACGAGACGCGCACGCGCTGCCGCATCATGTGGAAAAAGCCCGCCGAGTGGGCCGCCGAGATCTACGACTTTGTGCGTTATATGCTCTCTCTCTCTCTCTCTGTGCTTATATGTTTACTGTGCGGATGGCTAATGCGATTGATTGTTTATTGTATTGCGCTCACAGGCCAAGCAGCGCGGCATGGTCGGCAACGTGTTCACAGTCTACGAACTCTACGCCGGCGAAGAGACACTCGGCTCCAGTGCGTATCCGTGGCTGTTCATGGTCTATGATCGGTGTTGTAATAGCGCTATGTGGATGCTAATGATGGCTTTTTGAATGGGATTTGTGTGTTTGGCAGGTCTCCATGGCATGGAGCCGTGGCTGCTGCGCGAGGCGCTCAAAGTGCTGGAAGCAGAGGGCAAAGTACGTATTCGTATCGTACGGAGCACAGATCAACTTCTACTGCGAGGCTCATCAATGATTGTGTGCTTGTGCTTGACTTATGTGTCTCTAACAGGCGGCTATTATCGCGGGCGAGACCTGCGAAGAAGACGGCGTCAAGTTCCTCGCGACCGACTAAAGCCAAGTCGTCGGAATGTTCAGTATTATCGGATAACAACAGCACAAGCACAACAAGCAAAGCAAGTTTTGAACACGGGCGTTGTTGCCAGAGACCGCGGTGTGGTATCGTTTTGTTTGTGTGGGTTGTATGGAAATTGGCGATGCTTTGGGGTTGGTTTTGTGTTTGTGTTGCTACTGTAGTGGTGCTGAGAACAAGATTCCTGGGACGGGGACCACACAGATGAACTCAATGGCGACTTCAACTCGGTTGCGCTTCGTCCGCTCGTCACTTTCCCAACTCATCCCAACTGGCATGAACACTGGAGCTCCGCCGTTGGAATGAGAGAACCGTGGTGATCTTAACCCAAGTCTGTCAGTCCAACTGCCGCTCCGTCAACGTGCTTGTGCCTCGTCTTGGAAGGCGTAAAGCCAGCTGCAAGAGTAGTGGCACTTTCCAAACCGAGAACCAGCGAGCAAGTTCAACAAGCAAGCGATCAAGTACATCATCAAACAATCATGGCAACCGAACATCCGATCGCCAAGCCCGTGCTCGTGGAAGCCCCTGGTGCGATCGCGTCCCCGAAGCTCGACGGCGCGGGGCTGCACGTCGCGATGGTGTACACGCGCCAGTGCCACGAGATTGTCGACGCGCTGGTCACGTCGTGCCGCGCCGAGCTGCTGCTGAAGGGCGTGACGCGCTCGAACATTCACGAGCTGCAGGTGTCGCTGCCGTTCGAGATTCCCTACGCGATGAAGCGCATGATGGAGGCGGCGCCGGTGAAATTCGACGCGGTCGTGGTCATCGGCTGCATGGTGAAAGGCGCGACGATGTCGTTCGAGTTTGTCGCCGAGGCCGTGACGCGCGCGAGCATGAAGATCGGCATGAAACTCAAGACGCCCGTGATCTACGGCGTGCTCGCGTGTCTGGACGAGCAGCAGGCGCGCGAGTGTGCGGGGCTGACCGCCGAGGGCAAGACGCGCACGTGCAGCTACGGCGTGGAGTGGGCACAGTCGGCGATCGAGATGGCGCTCATCAACAACTGTGCGTGCGGCTGCCATGGCAAGAGCGGCAAAGAGCGAAAAGAAGAGCAAGCCCAGCAGCAATGTGAGGCGTCTTCGTGTGAGAGCAAGGAGGAAGGCGACGACGAGCTTGCGGAGGCGACGGGCGAGATTGAACTCAGCCCGTTCAAGCGGTCGGTGGAGCATTCGTTGCAGAAGGGCGAGTGCGGTTCCTGCAGCTGCATGAGCAAGCGATGAAGTGGTGGCTACCCCACAGAGAGAGAAGAGAAAGAGAGAGCGTTTTGAGGACTCGAGAAGTAAGTGGTCTGTGCTTCAGGTCGAGTCAGCTGTCCGCATTGTGAGCTGGCGCATGTTGCATTTTCCTTTCAAGTTCTAAGTTTTGAATTCCTGTCAAGTAGGTGGTTGTTTTCTGCTTCCCCATGTGGATGGATGTTTTGAAGAAAAAGTCTTCGGGACAACCTCGGCGAAGGCATTGGTCATGTTCCTGGTCCATCTACCCGCTTTGAGCAAAATGAGCTTTGCTGTCCAACAAGGTAACAACACAATTGCCAAGTTGTTGTAGTGTCGACGACTTCTCTCTTTGTCGTTGTATTCGATGCAAAACGATGTCATCGGAAGAATCGACCGACGTGAGTTTGCTGCTCTGTCAAGTGGTTCTCTTTCGTTTTTACGGCTTCATGCGAGCACCTTTCTCATTGTGATTGTGCCAACCGTCGCACTCATGCACACTCACTCAGTGCTGCTGTGGGACACGTTGACGGTATACCATCCAACTGCTGCATCCACGCCTACGAACCCATCGCGTTCATGTTGAAGCCGTTGGCTTCTCTCTTCAACTGTGTGAAGAAGCTCTCTCGCAGTCGCCTTCGGGTTGGCCTTCTCATTCCTGAAAACCCCACAGGCAGCAGCAGCAAGCAACCAACAGCAAGCAACCAACAGCAAGCAAC
>JAADVK010001225.1:0-10572 GCA_023334975.1 Globisporangium sylvaticum
GAGGACTCCGAGGCGAAGAGCGGCGTTTGGAGCTCGTCAAGCGTCTCCAACAAGCTCAGGGTACTCACTTAATACTCCTTCCGGGCCAAGAGAGCGGCTCCAACACTTTGGTATCAAAAGCTGCGCTTGATGGTGAGAACGGCGACCTCAGCATCGACACGTACCAGCACATGGCGCTCGGTGATCTGCGCAAGGCGCTGGAGGAGAGAGGACAGAGCACGCACACGCCCGGGTTGAAAGGAGACGCGCGACGCCATGCGCTCGTGCAGCGGCTCGTCAACACGCACGGCCAAGCGCCGAATCAACAGGAGATCCAGCAGTCGATACAACAGAGCGCAGGCAATGATGCGTCGCTCAACTTGACAGGTCGAGAGAGCGTGTCAGACGGTGGAGATGACGCAGATACCAAGTCGGTCACCAGCTCGAGTTCGTACTCGGCAGCGAGCGAGTTCCTGTTCTTTGACTTCCCCAGTGGACGAAGAGTATCAGATACATCTGCTGGTACCAAAGTCAAGCAGCGCCATGAGTATCAGTACCAACACCCGCAAGTGCCAGCGCTCGACTTGGATAGAAAGAGCACAATGAAGAAGAGTGAGCGTCCAGGTTTGAAGGACAACCAGCCGTCGTTCTTCTCGGTGTCAACGGGAGAAATGGATCAGAGCTCTAGGAGTGACGGAGACCCGAGTCAGCAGCTTGAGCTTCAGAATCAGCTGCACGACGAGCTCTTTGAAAAGAGGAAACAGTTCCACCAGCTCCGTCGAAATCGGCACCACGACATTGAGGAATGCATGCAAGAGGTGGGTTTCGCTGTGAGTCTCGACACTTTGCCGCTCCAGTTGGAGAAAGTCGAGAAAGAGCGGCAGCGGTTGATCAGGAACTACTTTGCGCACGAGCTGGTGGCCTCCAACGTGCTCTCTCTGGCAACCTCCTCTGATGGAGCTCAGACTGTGGAGCTTGTGCAGGAAGACGCGATTCAGCTGCTTGATAAACTGCACGACAAGCTGAGAAGGCAGGTCACGCAGACGAAAGCAGCACTGGAGATCATCAAGAAGAGACTCGAGGATGACAATCACTGGAATGCAGAGGCTGATACCAGTTCTGATACCGAAGTCCAGCTAACCGTCCGGATCCAGCAGATCAGCGAGCTTCTCCACCAGCAACAAAAGGACTCTGGTCGCTCACTGGACTCCAGGATACAGTCCTGGCGCTCGGTTGCTTCTTCTTCATCATCAAGCTTCTCAAACGCAGTAGACTCAGATCCGAGCCTTCCTGTGCTCACGAGATGCCGATCGATGCCAGGCGCCATGTTCAAGGACACGTGGAAAGACTCGGATCCAGAGCAGAAGCAGCAGCTCCACCACGAGCTTCGTGCTGCCGTGTCGTTCCGGATCAAGAGCGACCGGGTCTCGCTCGGTGGTCACTTTGGTAGTCTAACAAGCCGTCTCAGCCAGTCAACATCGATGTTAGGAAGGCCACCAGCAGCACCATCTCAAGCCGACGGACTTGGCATCAAAGCTTTGTTCCTCGAGCAAACCAAGCGCGGCGTGCTGGAGACGAGCCGCGCGTACCAGCAAGCGATCGCACTCGATCGTGACCATGCTGCGAACCTCGGCAACTACGCGCGGTTCCTCTACCTGGTGTGCGGGAACCTCGATCTGGCACAAGAGCATTTCCAGCTCGCGCTCCAGGCTGATCCGCTGCATGTGCAGAACCTCATGAACTATGCCAACTTTCTCAAGCGCGCGTGGCACAACTTGGACCAAGCGGAGAAGTACTATCAGCAGGCGCTGAGACTAGCGCCGAATGATGTGAACATCCTGGGCAACTACGCAAACTTGCTCGTGAAGAAAGGTGGCACCTCGACTTTCAAACGACAAGCAAAAGAGCTCCTAGAGATCGCGCCAAGTCACACCAAAAATCGGCTGCAACTTGCTGCGGTGCTGACCGCGTTAGGTGATCTCGGTTCAGCTGAGCGTTGCTATGAGCAGCTCGTCAGCAGCATTGAGCGACAAAGGACCGCGACGACCAAGCAGGAGGGGAGCTCATCGAACGCGGACAAGGAACTCGCACACGTGTACGGCAACTACGCGAACTTCCTGCGCAAACGAGAACAGTGGGAGAAGGCCAAGCTCATGTACATGAAAGCGTTGGCGCTGCAGTCGAGACACCCGCCCTTGCTCCGAAACTTGTACGTGTTTGTCTGTCAGACGAAATATTCTCTATGTACAAGGATCTCAAGCGATGCGGATTTACTTGTGCTAATCTGTTCGCGTCTCAACAAACTACTCTGGGCAGCTCCACGTTCTTGAAAGAGAGCAAGCTCCACCTGACGCCTAGGTGAACGAGTAAGGCAGAGGGACAGCCTGTACCACCACGAAGGAGATCAAGCCGCCGATCGCTTTGAAGTGACGGAGCACAAGGACGGCAGTGCAGTGGGCCAGGTACGCAGCGCTTGCGACGCTGATTTGGATGCCGGATTAATATGAAAGAAGCTTTGTTGGGGTTGTGTTATGCTGTTGTTTATGGGTTTGTTCCTCTGTTTGACAGCAAATGCGACCATCGAGACGGATGGAGAAACGCAGCCACCTACCTGCTACGGTGGGGTGGGGAAGATATGAAGGAGGCTACGCAGAATGGTATGTGCCTATGAACACTGCTGAAGAGCGACGCCGTGTCGGCTCGGTGGCAGTCTTGGGTCGACGCCCGGGATAAAATGCAGAGAAGAAGCGAGGGAGAACGCCGATGAGAGAAAGCGCCATGACCACGTGGTGATAAAAGCACTTCCTCACCGTCAAAGTGGAATGGAGGAGTGGGGAGGGGAGGGGGGCTGCCGACTGCAGACTCTTACGACTTGCTCACAATTTCACAGCGCTTGACGCACGTCGTCGCGTCTCCGGTCGCAGATACGGGGTTCGGAATGTTCACGCACCTGGTGGTCCGTTTGCTTCCAGCGCTGCACGAGTCGCAGCAGGTGAGGTCGGGTCCGGCGGGTGTCAGGATGGTTTTGTCATCGGTGGAGGTAATTCGGTTGCCGCCGCATGGCTGAGAAAGTTCTGCCTTGCTGGTGAGGCCGCACCGTGCTTTGCACTCTTGGTTCGTCAGAACAGGATTCCAGCCCGACAGGCTCCAGCTCGGCGACCAGTCCGTCGCTGGCTTACACTGGTTCGGCTTGATCGTGAACGCTTGGCTGCAAGTGTAGTCATCCGGGCTTGTTGACGCACCAGCGATGGCTACTGGAGCGTAAGCGAAAGTGCAGGACGTCGTGAAGTCGAAAAGGTTCGAGTCGATGGAGAACTGGCGGGAGATTGGGCTCGCAGTCACCGCGCTGGTCACTTCCTTCGCCTCTCGGTTGTCGTACTTGATCTCGCACGTCGCGCTCGAAAACTCCATGGGGAGCTTGTCCACCACGTTGATGTTACCGACAGTCGACGAGTACTGGAACATGAGCTCCGCGAACGTGCTGCCTGAAAACTTGCACAGCTTGACTGTCGAGGCGGGTGACACCTTGAACGTCGACTGCGACCACATGCTCTGGAACTTGTTGCACACTGCCACGGTATTCTTCACGTGGAGCTTGACGTAGAAATCCTCGCCGATGAGCTCGCCGCAGTCGTCAGTCGACCCGCGAATGGTGACCTTGGCCGACGGGTTGAAAAACGCCCCCACAGTTGACGATGGAAGCGTCATTGCGTTGCCGTCGTCAATGCTGTACGCCCACCCCATTAATCCCTGTGCGACGGTATTACCGAGCGAGCTCGACGTGGCAGACAGCGTCAGTATGTCGGATATCGTCGCGAAGTACGCGCAGGGGTTTGGGTCGGAGGCAGGCAGTGCGTCGAGACGGTCAGTGCAGCCAAACGCGACGTAGATGTTCTGGTCAGTCGGGTAGTCGACACTCGAGGTCAGAGTTTCAAGCTTCGTAGCTACGGCTCCTGACTTTGGCGCCAAGACGCTGCCGATATTCGCGCTCGGGCTGATGTCGCGCACATTGATTTTGTCGGTGGTGTACAACTCCACTGTAAATGTTTTTTCAGCGAACGTACGTCTCGACGTCTTCGGTCTGACGGTGGTCGTGGTTGTGTCCTTGACGAACGTCCAGGTGGACGTGATCCCGTGCGCCGAGGACAGTGTCTGCCTCGCGACCTCCGTCGCCGAAGTGCTGCGCAACTACTCGCTCAACGACAAGTCGCTCGGCTACTACGTGCTCTGTCTGCTGACGCTCAACGTCGGATTCCGCGTGCTCGGGTACCTGGCGCTCGTGGTCAACTTGAAGCGAGATAAGTGAGACCGTTTAGAGCATGTGGGCGTCCACTTCCGAGAGCCGGTAGTTGCTGGAGATGTCATTAACCTCAAAAACTGTATCACAGGGTAGAGCAAGAATACACAGTATCGCTTGAGCCAGGTGTCGTATCATATTGATGTGGCACGAAGAGTACCCAGAGCTTATCCAAATCGCATTCGCGCGCTTTTCTACCACTGACCGGCTTTCCGTGTGATTCATCCTATCTATCAGTCTGGGCAACTCAACTGCAATGAGCTGCTCTGTTGGTCTTGATTGCTCAATGCTGCTGTTGAGCTTGAAAGCTTGGCGTCACATGTGGCTCAAGCGGCTCTGCTGCAGTAGCCAAGAGCTCTTTGAACTCTCTCTCGCGCTCACGCACATGAATAACTTGCTACGTGCGTAGGTAGATTTTGGTTCACTTGAGTTCAGAGGGGCTCTTAATTATATATAAATTCCTCGTCGCAATGTGAACAACTGACGATTTGCAACCTCCTCGAACTCTCTGCCATCACTGGAAGTTAGTTGCCGTTATTAGCAGCAGTAGGTAACTACGACGTTACCACAGTGATGAGAGACCTTTCGGCTGCGCAGCCGTCAAGAAGTCGCGCTCAACTCGTCTGCCGTGGCGGAAACGCAGGTACTGCTGGAGAGGCAGATCCCAGGAGCCACTCGAGTGGCTCTCTCGTGTGTGGCTTTGAGTGTTTATTGTACTGTAGATGCAGCTATGCGATGGGAACGAAGTGAAGTGTCTGTGTGTTCTTGTTGCAGTTGCTGGTACCGTATCGAGGTTCCCACAGACCAGTTCACCGTTCTTGCGTGCGCGAGTATTGCGATGTTCTCGTTGATCCAGCTGGCATGTTGGCACAATCAAAAAGCCACGGGTCGCGTCTGGGAAGAATGAATCTACCCATTAGGTTCGAATACAGAAGCAGCAGATCGCATATAGCGATCCGCTCCAAGTTCTCAAGCTGCATGGAAACGCTGCTGCTGTTCACCCACTATGTAACACGCATGGGGCTTTGGCAACAGCTCTTTTATCTGTGCAATTCTCACACAAAGATCGTCCGTGTCAATTGTTGACCCATTATCGTCGATTCTCAGATCGTTTGGTGTTCCAACTGAGAAGACTGTCAAATTAGATCCTGTGTGAAATAGTACCTGCAACATATCGTACTTTTCACTTCGAGTCTTTATACTAAACCTGTGTTTATGTATCCTCTCGTAATTGATATTTCGAGAGTGTGTCTTTCTTGAAGACACTCGCCTATCTCAGCTCGTAAACTGACTTTCGAACCCAAACACATGGCGTCCATCTATTATTGCTCGGGTAATCTTCTTTCAGTCGAATAATATTCCGTCGGTACTGCCTGACTTCCTTGCTGACGTTGTCAGTCGTTAGCACTGTGTGGTGCCTCGCGCCATCTGTTTTCAAGGCGCGCTTTGTCAGAGTGGATCCATGTAGAAGTCCGACGCAGCACGTCCACTTCCCGGTGGTCACGTGGTAAACAGGCCAGTCAATCAATAACGTGGCAAACAAGCCAGCTACTGATCAACAATACACAGTCAGTGAACTGCGGTGCGCTCGGCTGTGCATTTTGCCATGTTCGTCAGTGCGATCCTACGATCTACTCTCGCCGATGAGCCTCGGCAGCATAAACATGGGCTCAGTCTTTTGTAAACCTCGCTTCCTCTCGTCCAGCTGGTTGGGTTGGCTCGGCGCGTTTCCTCCACGGCAGGGCTTGAACCCCATCCAAACAGGAAGAAGCAAAGACCACCGAAGCAGGAACCGACTCAATACGATTAGGACACCCGAAGGTAAACGCTACAGTGTACTCTAAGCAACACCCCAGTCCATTCATCGTAGAGGCGATGCGCGCCTTCACTTCATAGGAGAAGGCAGGCAAATTCTGACGCCGACGAAGAAACCGGACAGAGGAAAGCTCACTTGCGAATTCACTTCCTTCTCCACACACAGCATCGAACGCAAAGCCCACCAACCATGAAGTGCGTCTCCAGTATCATCGCGTCCTCGCTGCTGCTCGCGGCGACGACGATCCCGTCGACCCAGGCGCTCAAGTCGTACCTGAGCAACATCCCGAACGGCGCGACGTTCACGCAGGAGCTCGGCCACCCGAACAAGGACGACAGTCTGTTCACGGACTTCGCCACGGCGTTCGGAAAGGTCGACAAGACGTGGACGCCCGAGTTCTGCAAGGCCACGTTCCCAGGCTCGACCATGACCAACGGCGAGGCGTTCGGCGACCCGTGCTGCACGTGGAAGAAGGGCGGCACTCCAGACCAGACCGTGACGGCGTTCACGACGACGCCTTCGAAGAAGACCACGTGCGCTGCAGCGGCGACAACCGCCAAGCCTGCCGCGACTACTGCTGCTCCAGCGGCGGCGACTACCAAGCCAGCTGCGTCGACTACTGCGGAGACCAAGGCCCCTGCTGCAGAGACCAAGGCTCCAGCCGCCGAGACTAAAGCGCCTGCCGCAGAAACCAAGGCTCCAGCTGCCGGTGCGACGCCAGCGCCTGCTGCTGGTGATAAGTTGCCGACCGGCAAGGGCTGCACGATCAAGGGCGGCAAGGGCAAGAGCAAGGGCAAGAGCAAAGGCAAAGGAAAGACCAAGGAAAGCAAGAGCAAGGGCAGCAAGAACATCCGCGGATCCAGCTCGGGCACGACGACTGCACCGAAGAAGGACTCTGGCGCGAACCAGTCCGGATACTAAGCCAACCCGTCAATAGACTCGGACTCGGAGTCCCCGACCTCACCTTCAATCCTGAAACCCTGACGCCTCGTAGCGCTACTCCAGCTGCAACAGATCAGAGAGTCGTCAGCATTTACTTCCGTATCCTATACAGTACCTTTGAGTGTTTGCATGTTTGTGTCGTTGCGCTGTTTCCGAAAAATCCAATACAGACCAACTTGAGAATCACATTGCGCTTGTATACCTTTCCATGCGCTTCACTGTTGCTGCTCTGTGTAGGAGAGAGAAGCGAGTCGCTGAGGAAAAATGCTGGGGCTGGTTGGTTGGTTGTTGGAGGAAAGTGGGAGATTGGCGAATGACACACTGACGAAGGCGATCAAGTGCCAGATTGGGTTAGAAACAAGCAGTAAGAAGAGAGCAGAGAGCGACAGGAGTCAAGGAGGTGATCACCACGATGATCCTGCAACAACGATCTCTCATGTTCTCATTGTGTCGTACGCACTGCGAGATAGCTTTTGATAGAAGAACAACCCACTTCCGCATCTGTCTCTGAAGAAACCAGCGCGTTTTTGAAGCAGGCGGATGGAATCAACGATATCGAGCGAGTTTCTTCTCTTCGCCGCGAGGACCGCGACCGAGCAGCCAACGAGGAGTTTCGCAACAACTTGCAGCGCGAAAGAGGGAAACTGCGCGTTGATGACCGAAAGAGTGGCATCGCATCGCCCCGGGAGATTGAAAAGCAGTGCACTGTGAGAGGAAGAGCACTTCCCTTTCAAGGATCTCTCGCTCTTGCTCGAGTGAACGTTCTGTTGGTCCACATGGCTAAACCCCAAGACCCCGATTTTGCGCAATCCTGCCGCATCTCCTGGTGTATCGGACATATCCATAGTGATGCCTGTTCAAAACGAAGCTATAACGGATCGTTTGCACTTTATACGTACAATTGCATCAAGTGTGACTGTGCTCTTTGGCTATGTGGTAGGTTGCATTCCCAAACCATTCGGGTGGAATGGGAATAATTGAAATTACACGTTATCTTTTCTTGAAAATACACCAGATAACGCAGTAGCAAGCTCGAAACAACCTGCGAGTCACTATGGATACAGGACCGACTGGCTCTTTTTTATATGTTTCTGTTTTGCGTGTCCACCGATTAATCACACTGACTGACTCGGAGTAAAGATGGATCCACCAGATGCCAAACATGCAGTCAACTGAGAGCCAAAATGAGTTTCCAACGTGAAGTCACTTCAACGCACCGTTGAGGCTACCAAATATCTACACAACCAAAAGCGCACAACAACTTGTAACGAATGAGCAAACAAAAAGTCGATCCACCGCATCAGCTGTAAGTGGAAACGGCACCTCGTTGTACTGCATACTACTGTAGACATACAAATCCTGACAAGAATTCATCCTTGATCTGCTTGTTCGGGGTCGAAACCCAATAGCGTGTAGTTATTATACACTCTATGGTAGAAAATCTATTGTTCTCCTGGTGGTCTTGCTTGTCATCTGCTTTCGCGGCTTGAAGCCATGTAAAAGAGTGCGGTGCTCAACGCATCCCGGTGGTCTCATCGTCGCACTCAAGAGCGATCGATTCGCGCAGGGCATCTGGAGATAGCACATGCTCTCTTTATTCTTGGGGTGGTCCAATGTTGAACTGCGCCAAAATGACAAGAAAGACAACTTGTAGATTTGGTGCTGTTCGTTCGTTCCACCGAGCCTTCTGGTTTCCCAGATTGATTATGGCCGCTGTGTGTTCACCACGCACCAACAATGATATAAAGTAAAACTTGCTTTCAGTATGGAAGGATGCAAGGGGCACCGCCGGCAGAGTCAGTCTACAGTACCGTAGTCCCACAGAGAGCCAATGAACAAGCCTGGCTATCTAAAGTATTGTTGAGGCTGAGAAGCTCCTCAGTGAGCGAGCGAGCAGGCATTCGGATGGTACAGTAGGGTCCTCGCGACCAGCAGTGCGCTCCCCAACTACTGATAGGCAGTCGATCTTCCTCATTCTCCAATTCACCTTCCACTACAAACCACCAACCACCAGTCCCCAATCCAACATCATTATGAAGTGCTTCCTCGCGTCCTCACTCCTACTCGCCTCGGTGGCGATGCAGAGCACCGTGGCGCTCAAGTCGTACCTGAGCAACCTCCCGAACGGAGCCTTGTTCTCTCAGCCGCTCGGTCACCCTGACAGCGACGAGACCCAGTTCACGGAGTTCGCGACCGCGTTCCAAGCCGTCGACCTCACGTGGACGACCGAGTTCTGCAAGGCGACGTTCCCGGGCTCGACCATGTCCAACGGCGAGGCTTTCGGCGACCCGTGCTGCACGTGGACGAAGGGCGGCACCCCGGACCAGACCGTGACGGCGTTCACGACGTCGCCAACCACCAAGACCACGTGCGCGGCCACCACGACTGCGACTCCAGCAGCGACCACCGCCACCCCAGCGGCGACGACTGCGACTCCTGCGGCGACCACCGCGACTCCTGCGGCGACGACTGCTGCTCCAGAGACGGACGCCCCAGAGACTGACTCGTCCTCCGCCAGTGCGTCGTCGTCCTCCGACTCGACCGCGCTCACGCCATCGCCTGCAATCGCTTCTGATGACGGCTCGTCGGACTCGGGCAGCTCTACCCCCGCGCCAGCTGCGACGACTGCCACGCCTGCTGCCACGACTGCCACGCCAAGCTCCGGAAGCTCTGGCAAAATGGGAGGCAAGGACTGCATGATCAAGGGCGGCAAGAGCAAAGGCAAAGGGAAGGGCGGCAAGGGCAAGGGAAGCGGCAAGGGCAAGAAGTTCCGCGGATCGGGCTCGTCGGCGTCGACCAAGAACGCGGGATCGCAGTGATTCTTCTCGCGACGAGATTGGTGATCAGAGGATAGCTGTCGCTCGGGGCTGTACTCCCTGATCACCCTTCATCTAGACGTTGGGTTTTCCTTTTTTGCGTGTTCAGTTGAGAGTATTTCTTCAGAGGTCTACGCGATAACCGCGAGAGTTATGCAACATTTTTTTCAGTATTCGATAACCCCAAGGTGTGTTTCGTTCATTGAGTTCACGACGGATAGATGCAACGTTACAGAAGTATTGAGAATGAGAGAGCAATCCGATCGTGCGTGAGTCCGTCTTGCTGCAGCCGCAAGTCTATCAAGAATAACGTTGTGCGTGCGGGCTGAAAATCAAGTCCGCCTATACAGTCCAATCCTAAACAGCAAATGATATTGTAGCTAAATCAGCAATATATTGCACCACAGTCTGGTATGTTTAATGGAGGAGGTTGTATTCCAGTAGGGAAACAGATCTACAAGTCGAAGCTAAATAAGACTTGCAGAAAGAAAAGTGGTATCTCGCGCGCGCTATTTCTCGCTCTCTCTACTTGCTCTTTCGGAGGCTCAGCCACAGTCCCAGGAAGCCGATGGCACGGAACGCGACGTTGATCGCCAGCAGGAGCATCGCGTCGCTGAACGCCGTGCGATCGACCATGCTGTAGTTGCGCAGCACCTGCGCGCCAGAGGTCGCCACGCAGTTCTCGACCGCAGCGTCGCACGCGATAGTCTCAATCCGCCCCC
>JAADVK010001226.1:0-10556 GCA_023334975.1 Globisporangium sylvaticum
AACGTGACGTGCGACACGATCGTGTGCCGCATCGTGGCGGAGCAGGTGGGCGAGACCCTGGACCCGAACGAGCGCGACAACCTGCTGTCGGCGGTGGACGGCATGCTGAGCCACAACCCGGAGCTGAAGGACGCGCTCGAGGCCGACCGCAAGAGCCACGCCTAGACGAAGAGCGGTGGATCAGGTCAGGCTGGAGACGTGGAAACCAACTCTTGTTTTCATGTTGTTGTAAGTCTACTGACGACAGAGTTGATACGCCCCTATAACTTGTGCGAAATAAGTACAAATATATATAACATCTTATACGCGCTTCTTGTTCTGTTGTTAGTCGGGATGATGTAGGAGGTTCTAAAGCACAATAGCATCCTCAGCACCACGCGTAATAATCCTATGAAACGTGAACGGATTGGTAAACTTGAGCAAATCGCACGTGCAAATTATGATGAATGCGTGCGTGGGTATTCGACTCAGAGGGCATCTGGTTGCTGGCGCACGACAGGACATGACGGGGCTTGGTGTGTGCGTTCAATTCAGCGTTCATCAAAGCAGTCAACGTTGTGCACACTGGTTTCGCTGAAAAAACTCGCACGTGGGCTCTGATACCCAGTTGATCCCACAGTCCTTTGTGGCCAACTCTACTCCTCACTTGCTGGGCTGAGTTCAAAGATCTGGTGCTGTACAACTGCACACCGAAGGGATTTCCCCCATCCATTCTGGGCCAACGCTTTGCTCATGTTCGCTGAGAATTCAGCTGCAGCGCCGTCTTTGAGCGATTACTCTATGCTGCAGAATCTGTAAGCAACCGACCAAAGGCGAGGGCGGCATCGTCAAAAAGCGAGATCGGTTTACTGGTTTGGGTCAAACGGCTCCCAAACTCCCAATCGGCTAAATGGCCAGCTAAGCAGCACGTAAACAGTTTAAAAAGCCGTGCACTTCAAAAGTCAGCAACGGGAAACTAATCTCTCCTAACCGATGACTGTTGTTGTTTTGAATACGGTCGGGTAGGTACCAACAGTAAAGATGACTCGCTCAGCTTTAGCTTTAGCTACCTAGCCGACCGTACGCGATAAACCAGGGCCGACACACTTTTTAGCTGGCACGTTTCAATACTGTACGGCGGAACTCGGAGCTGCAGATTTCAGCTTTCACCTATCACGACCAGGCTGTTGTTCTCGTGTCACGAGGTCCACTCCTTTTTCCTGAGTGCGGAGAGTTCACGAGGCAACGAAGAGGGAAATCAACCGCTAAAAGTGAGTATGGTACAGTATGGCTGTATGTACTTTGCCACTATGACGGGCTACTTTGACTGCAGCATGCGATCTCGCGCGAAGTCGCCGAAGCACACGAGATCTCATGTAATCATAAGACCATAATGCGAATGCCAAAGTAGAGCACAATCAATCACCAGTGATCGCAGTCATCAAAGAGCCACGAGGGAGGGAAGATGCGAGCGAGTAGTGCACTGTACGGTATCACTCTTCAAAATCCAGGTTGGAGCGACCACCAAGGCGAGCCGTCAGTCGCGGGGATGTGTGTGTGAAAGCTGTTTATGCATTCATCCTGCCCTTCCCAGTCTTCCCTGTCCGGCTCTAGAGACTAAAACGTTGCACGTCATTCAGGACGGTTATTCGACAGAGCTCGAGAACTAATCGTTTAGAGACTTTGCTGTGAAACCCAAAGAAACCGCAAACGCGAGCAGCGAAAACAACCGTTCACTGAAATTTCGATCAAAACCCCTCCCAAAAGAGAGCAGAGAGCGAAATGTGACACAGGCACAGCCGTAACCGATTAGCTTGAAGTTGCTGTGCCATTTCCATCACGATTGTTTGCGGCGGTTTGCAAGTACGTGACGAACACAGTATCAGCACGAGTGCTTGCTGTAGGGAATACTCAGGAGTACTCCCCCCTCCCTAAAAGCCGGTTTCTCTTTCTCAAGTGTGCTCGAGGTCACAGGAGTGGCCCGTACCTGAAGGCGGATGGGGTGGAGAGTCGCATCCACATAAGCAAATCGCGTCCGCATTTGTTGAGTTCGCTCTTGACTTTTGTCGACTGAACTACACTGCAAAAACGCAAAGTGTCGAGAGCGTGAAGAGAGTACTCAGTTGGATGGTACATTATCCATTTAATGCAGCACCAAGCACTGGTATACCAGGCACCAACCGCTTGGTGCCAATATCATTGAGGGCATTGGAACGAGCAAAGTCACCCCAATCCATCTCACCGTCGCTCGCGTTGCCCTGCTCTCTATGCTGCGTCGTTCGCCGTCAAGAGATGATGGAGATGTGTCAAAGAACTTGGAGGATTGATTAGTGTAGCGGTTAAACTCGTTTAACCGATTTTATCCGCCTAGTCTGGGTCAGGTTCAGTCCTTTTGATTGGTTCAAATCTTGCCGTGTTGAAGTTGAGAGTAAACTGGGCATAAGCAACACCTCCGAATGAAACTCAGTCAGAGTTTCTCATTTGAAATACGGGAGTTACCAAGACGTTTACATCGGCGCCTTGGTGTTGAGGGAGTGCGAGGGCTCCGTTTGTTGGTGGTGAGGATACGTCAACTAGAGATTTTGAGCCTCATGGGCGGGATCTGAGTGATGACTTGGCAATAGAAGTACGGAGAGCAACCAGAAGAAAAAACCAGCATCGTACGCACCCACCCCCACCGCATGAGAGCCAAGATTGTGGATATTTTTCCAAATACAAGTCCAGTTGAGGGTATGAGGAACGGTTTCTGGGTCGTGCTGTCCATCGATTGCTCCGTTTCGCTCCTCTCAAGTTTGCCAAAAATGAGATCTAATTTTGTATCAAAAATATATATTTACAGTAGATGAGCAAAACTGTGACTGAGTCAAAGGCGATCCGAACCAAATCGTGAGCTGCAGGAGCTTCTCGTTGGTCGAATGATGAGACCGGCATCCAGGTTGACAGTAACCCGTGTTCCTACTTATGGAGCGAATTGGCGAAGCTGTTGGGTGGGATTTTCTGACCAACAGAAGGACGTTTTAATACGGGTTTAATCCTTGAGGTTAGTACCTGTACTCTGCACGAGCAGCGAGAAAATAAGATTGAAGAGATAGGAAGCCACTAAAAGTGTGCAAAGTCGATCGTGTTTGATGCTCATCTCTTCCTAAGTCTAGGAGCAATTGCGCTCTTCCGCTCAATCTCGGAGTGGCTTGGATCCCCCCAAGACCACCAGGGACTCAGGCTCGATAACTCTCGGTCGTTCTCTTTGTCGTCGATATATGATGCCCCGGAAGTCTCATTCCTCAATTTGCCTCGCAGAGCTCAAGCCTCCCAACACCAACACCACCAACTAACTTGCCCAAAACCCCACGCGATGTCTACTGCCTCGCCAAAATACGACTTCGTCGAGGCCCCGCCGGTCACGGACGGATCCAAAGCGGAAACCCACAACAACCCCACCGCGAAGCGCTCGAGCAAGTGGAAGGAGTGGTTCTTCGGCATCCCAGGGATTCTCTGCGGTGCCATTCTGGGCATCGTCATCGGTTGGGCAATTCAGACTGGAAACCCCTCGGAGGAGCTCGTGTCCTGGATCGGCAAGCCCGGCGACCTCTTTATCCGCGTCGTCAAGTGTCTCGTCACTCCGCTCGTGTTCTGCAGTTTGATCGTCGGTATGGCGGACTCATCTGGGTCCTGATCTTCCGTCCGTACTTCGGTAGCAAGGCGAAAGAGACTGAAGAAACCACTGCCGAGCTGGCGTTCCAGTGCGACCAGCCAGGCTACTTCTTGAGCGAGGCCAACGGTACTCTCGCCTGTGCATTCGATGCGACCTACAATCAGACCGCTGGCGCCGAGTACTCGGACTCGACCAGGTTCACCGCCACGGACATCAACGGCTACTTCGCCACGGAGTCATCGGGTTTCACGCAGCGGTCCTTGACCAAAGCGCTCCAGGGCCAACTAGACGCCATGGTGCCAGCCAACCTCACGCTCGCGTTCTCCGAAGCGAACCTACTCTCGATCATCATGTTTGCGATCCCCTTCGGCATCGCGGTCTCCATGCTGCCTCGCGACGCCAGGGTCATCGGAGACTTTGTCCGCGAGGTCAACACCGTGTTCATGACGGTGATCAGCTGGGTGATCGAGTGCACGCCGATCGCCGTGATCTCGCTGCTGGTGTCGTCGATCGCGGGCGAGCAGGACCTCTCGTCCACTGTCTCGGACGTCGGGGTGTTCGTACTCTGTGATCTGACCGCGCTCTTCGGTCATTCGTTCATCTTCCTGCCCGTGCTCATGCACGCGTTTGTTAAGTGCAACCCGTTCACGTGGCTCGCCAAGATGGTCCCCGCGCAGCTGTCCGCCTTTGGCTGCCGATGATGTGAAGTGCGTCGACGACACCAACGAGGTCTCGCAGACTTTGTCGCGCTTCGTGCTCTCGCTTGGCGCGACGATCAACATGGACGGCTCTGCGATCGGATACCCGATTGCGATCGTGTTCATGGCGGAGGCTGAAGGTCTTGGGTACCTCATTGGCAGCACCGAGTACTTCCTGATCATCCTCGTGTCGACCATCGGAGCAATTGGCTCTGGTCCAGTGCCAGCCGTTGGATCGTGATGACCATGACGATCTGGAACAGCGTGTCCCCGAGCGTGCCTCTGCCGTCGACGTTCGCGTTCATCGTTGCTACCGACTGGTTCATCGACCGCTTCCAGACGACCGTCAACATCACCTGCGACACCGTCATCTGCCGCATCATCGCGGAGCAGGTCGGCGAGACCTTGGACGCTGGCGAGCGTGTGAGCTTGGACTCGGCGGTCGAGGGCTTGACGAGCCACAACCCCGAGCTCAAGGACGCCCTGGAGAGTCCGAACGTGCGAGGTCACGCGTAAGAAAGAGGTGTCACCGAACTTCAAGCCTCCGAGTTGTTGTGCGTGATGCCTTGCGTACTGTCTGGTTCATAAAATAGTAGCCGGACTTCTACATTTGAACAAGATTGCTTCCTGACCACCAGTTTGTCCGGGCGGACAACTGTACGTTACTGTTGTTGCTGACTGTCTCCCCACTGTCACGACGCGGTACAGCACCACAGTAGTGTCGCACGCCACGTCCACAAGAAGCATGCACGACCTAACACCAGCTGATGAGCTGACGAATAGCCATTGAGCTCTCCAAGTTCAGGGTCGTACACTGTAACTCGGAGTGTCGCGCACTTCAAAGCTTTGGGTTGCGAACAGATTGATTGATCTCTTCTTGGAGAGGCAAGCATCTGAAATAAACTACTTCTACACGAAGCTCTTCCGGCTTTCCGCGTCCATGTTGCCCTTGAGCTCCGGGTTTATGGCCACGAGGCCCTCCATCGCCGAGTCCAGCTGGTCACGCGTGCTCGCGTCTCCGCCCTCGTTCAGCTGGTACGCGATGATGCGCGCGACGATAGCGTCACCCGTGACGTTCACGGCCGTGCGGCATCGGTCCAAGAACCAGTCCACCGCCACGATCAGCGCAAACATCGATGGCAACGCCACATCTGGGAACACGCTGCTCCAGATCGTCATCACCATGACGATGCCACCAGACGGCACCGGGCCAGCGCCGATCGCGCCGATCGTCGACACGAGCACGATCATGAACATCTCGACACCGCCGATCAAGTGGCCAATGCCTTCCGACTCAGCCATGAACACGATCGCGATCGGGTACCCGATAGCTGTGCCGTCCATGTTGATCGTGGCGCCGAGCGACAGGATGAAGCGGGACAGAGTCTCTGACACCTCCTTCGTGGACTCGACACATCTGATCGTGAGTGGCAAAGTGGCCATCGACGACGCGCAACCGAACGCGAACATCTGCGCAGGGATCATGTGCTTGAGGTACGGGTATGGGTTCATCTTGGCGAACACGCGCAGCATGAGCGGGTAGAACACGAGCAAATGCACCAAGAGACCGCTGACGTCGCAAACCACGAGCAGCGCGACGTCCGACGCGGTCTGCGAGAGGTCCTTCTGCTTGCCGACGGCCGACGCCAACAGCGAGATCACGGCGATCGGCGTGCACTTGATGATCCACGTGACCATGGTCATGAACACGGTGTTGAGCTCGCGGACAAAGTTCATGACGGACTGGGAGTGGCGCGGCAGCATGGAGATCGCGATGCCGAACGGGATCGAGAAGCAGATGATCGACAGCAAGTCGGCGTTGGAGAACGCGAGCGTGAGGTTGCTCGGCACGATCGAGTCCAGCTGTCCCTGGAGCGCCGCAGTCAGCGTGCGCTCTGTGAAGCCCGTAGAACTGGTGCTAGCCTTGCTAAAGAAGCCGTTAATGTCCGTCGCGGTGAACTTGGTGGAAGTCGAGTGCTCGCCAGTCGAGTTGAACACCGTGTCGAAAACGCACGTGATCGCGCCGTTCACCTCGCTCAAGAAGTAGCCTGGCTCGTCGCACTGGAACGCCATCTCGGCGACAACCTCCGCGGCGGACTCCTCGGCCTTGTTGCTGAAGGACGAGCGGAAGATCAGCACCCACACGAGACCGATGGCCGAGGCGAACACCGTGGTCGACGTGTACAGGATCGCCGCGCGCCAGCCGATCGCCGACGCCTTGCCGACCGCGAGCATGTCCGCCATGCCGACGATCAAACTGCAGAACACGAGTGGCGTGACGAGACACTTGATCGCGCGGATGAAGAGGTCGCCGGGCTTGCCGATCCAGGACACGAGCTCTTCCGACGGGCTGCCGGTCTGGATGGCCCAGCCGATGACGACACCGAGGACCGCGCCGAGAAGAATACCCGGAGTGCCCAGCAGCGCCTCCTTCCGCTTGTTGCGCTTGACGACGGCTGGCTCAACGTCATAGGGCTCCTCCGTGGTGCCGCCGTATCCCGGTGGAGTCTGGACGATCTCGTAGTGTGGCGAAACAGGTGCCATGGTCGGTAGTAGGTAGGTTGAGGTCCTTGGGGTCCTTGGTTCTTTGCTGGACTTGACTGGGACTTGTGCTCTGCGAGGCGAATCCGAGAATGAACGAACTGAAAGAAGGGCGAGAGTGTTGAGACTTGGAGGAAGGGAGAGAGGAATGCGCAAAGCACCCGAGAGCGAGCGGGACCCAGGTGGAGAAAGGGTGCTTCGGGTCGCCGGGTACTCTAAGATAGGATAGATAGTCTATGAACAGCGATCACGACCAGAGCGGGTGCAAAATCTGCAAATCTGTTGCGAGATGACTATGTACCGAGCTTCAATCACGGCCCCGCGCGTCGAGACGCAAGTAAGTCCCATCAAGGAGATTAGAAGATGAGGAGCAGGCAAAAGAGCGAGATATCATAGGGAGAAGAGGCGAGGGAAGCTGTTCTTCGAACGGCGTGATTTCATCCATAAAATATCAGAGATTTTCTCATTGATGAGTTGAGATTTTATCCATAATATATCCAAATGGTTGGATAGTACCGCAGTTGTTATGTTCCGCCTGCCACCACCTGTGTTGCCTCGGCCAGGCCAATGAGAAAGATGTAATCATAGTTATTTAGTAAAGTTAGACCCCAGAAAGACCAAAGCTATGCAAAGCCTACAGTTAAGGAAGCTTCATGGTGTCCCAAGCATTCCTATTAACATCTATCCATGATCCATGTCCGCTCTCAGTTTTGGTTGTTTGGTTCATTCTGGATGTTTCATCGACTTCACTTGATTTTCTGGCTCAGAGTTGGATATTTTATGGACGAAAAAAAGTATCCTCCACCAATCAGCAAAAGCGCCATCCTAATTCGCAGCTGAACTCGTGATTAATGATAATATGCGACGTTCCTGTTTCAACCATCAACCACCACGTCTCCTCTGCTCTTGCTGATCAAGAAGGCAAAGCACCACCCTCTGGAATCGCAAATTGCGTGAGGGCGAAGCGAGAATTGAGGATTTGAAAGCGAGTTGCTGTAGGTACCGTAATTCTGTTGCCGTACTGATGAATCTCCACAGAAAAAAGAACCCAGGGGTCTAACGCACAAATCTACCAAATGTTCAAGCGACACAAGTCCACTACTACCAGACTATAGACGAGTAGTACCAGTGCAATATTGCTCTGTCAAAGCTAGTGCGCGACGAAAATGTCTGATATTTCTGACCAGATTTCTTTAAAATATAAGAGGAACAAGGTGCCATCCATCCGCACAGCCCGAGCAGAGGTATCATTTTATATTGCACTCCATCGGACAAGTGGCTGGCTCCACTTATCTATACGCGGTTCTTCGAGTCGGAGGCCTCGATGGCGTCTCGGAGCTCAAAGTTGTTGCTCTTGAGCTCGTCGACTGCGGAGATGAGACTCTCGCGCACAGCGTCATTCTCGTCCACGGTTTCCCCGACAAGCTGCGCCACGATGCGCACCACGATCGTGTCGCACGTGACGTTCACCGCGGTCTGGAACCGGTCGATGAACCAGTCGGTCGCGAGCACGAACGCGTAGGTGGACGGCAGGTCCACGTTCGGGAACACGCTCGTCCAGATCGTGATGGTCACCACGCTGCCGTAGGACGGCACGGGGCCGGCACCGATCGCGCCGATGGTCGACACCAGCACGATCAGGAAATACTCGACACCTCCGATCAGATGACCCAGTCCTTCGGCCTCGGCCATGAACACGATCGCGACCGGGTACCCCAAAGCCGCGCCGTCCATGCCGATGGTCGCGCCGAGCGAGAGCACGAAGCGGGACAGCGTCTGCGTGACCTCCTTGGTGGCTTCGACGCACTCCATGACCACCGGCAGCGTCGCCATGGACGAAGAGCTCCCGAACGCAAACACCTGCGCTCGCGCCATCTTGAAGATCCACTTGAACGGATTCGCCTTGATGAACACGCGCAGCAGGATCGGGTAGAAGATGTACACGTGCACGAAGAACACGAGCAGGTCGCACAGCACGTACAGCCCGACGCCGTTCACCAGCACGGACATGTCGTCCTGCGTGGCGATCGACGAGGCCAGCAGCGAGATGATCGCCAGCGGCGTGCACTTGATGATCCAGCCGATCATGGTCATGAACACGGTGTTGAGCTCCCGGAAGAACGCGCCAACCACCTGCGCGTTGGTCGGCAGCGCGGCGATCGCGACACCGAACGTGATCGCAAACGTGATGATCGAGAGCAAAGTGGAGTCGGCGAACGCCTGCGTGATGTTGTTCGGCACGATGGCGTCGAGCTGGTCCTGCAGCGCGTCGGAGAGCGAGCGCTTGGCGGATCCAGCGCTGCTGGTCGCGAAGTAGCCGTTGATGTCCGTGGTCACGAACTTGGACGCTGGCGAGAACGCGGCAGTCGCATTGTAGGTCGCATCGAATGCGCAGGTGATGGAGCCGTTTGTGTTGTGACTGAGGTAGTACCCTGGCTGGTCGCACTGGAACGCAAACTCGGCGATGGTCTCCTCGACGACCTGGGACTTGTTGCCGAAGTACGGACGGAAGATCGCGACGAAGACCAGTCCTTCGCACGCCGCGATCACCGTCGTGAGCAGATACAACAGTACGGTGCGCACACCGATGCTCGATGCCTTGCCGACCGCGAGCATGTCCGCCATGCCAACCACGAGACTGCAGAACACCACGGGCGTCACAACGCACTTGATCGCGCGGATGAAGAGGCGGCCGGGCGTGCCGATCCAGGACACGAGCTCCTCGGACGGGCTCCCGGTCTGGATCCCCCAGCCGATGAAGATGCCGATGATCGCGCCGAGAAGGATGCCGGGGATGCCAAAGTACCATTCCCAGAGCTTGCTGCGCAGTGGTTTTGGCTGGGCAGTGGGCTCATTGTCCTTGTCGAAGGTCGTCGGCGTCTCGATGTGCTCATAGGACACGCGCGAGCGCGGTGAGAGCGCCATGGTGCGTGAGGCGGGTGGAGGGGGCTGGCGTAGCTGCTGGGCTTGCGCTCTTGGGCTCGAATTGTGCAATGACGGATGGCAGAGGTGCGTCACACTTACGTAGTGTAGCGTAGTGGGTGGTCCAAGGTGGTCCTGGAACGTGAGGCTCAGGCTCAGCTACGCCTACCGCTGAGGAGCGGAAGCGAGGATGGGAAAGACTGGCGGCGGGTACCTTGAGTGCCGAGTGGAAAAGACAGCAAAACGATGCCGTCGTTGCTGTGTGTGTGCGGCTGTCGTCACCAGCAAAAGTGAAGGCCGCGAAGAGCTTCAACAACCTGAAACAGGTGGAGTCTCGCTGGACGGATGGGCGGCTCCGATTGGCTGGTCCCGCGTGACGCAGAGACTGGAGTGGAGAGCACCGCAAAGTGCGACTTGGCATGGGGATGGGGCTGATTAATGATATCCTAATGTTAAGCTCATCACGGTACATCTGTTGTATCTGTCGAACAAAGACTGGCCAGGACTCCTGGCCACTTTCACTTGACCGAGCGATCTTCCTTTGTGTGGAAGACACTCCCCTGAACGCTGCTGGTCATACTTGTAAGGCGCTTTTTGATTAGAGCCAACACGACAGGAGAGCTCATATAGAGAGATGCAGCCTTGTCATTAGAGGTTACAGCGAACTCAACCATCGCTTAATGAGAGAAGCAGGAGATTAATAATCTACTGGTTCTGTCAAATACACCAAGCCACTGATTAACACACGCAGGGGGGGGGGGGGG
>JAADVK010001227.1:0-10552 GCA_023334975.1 Globisporangium sylvaticum
TCACGGACTCGGGCATTGAGGCGGGTGTTGTGCGCTCAGCCGACACGCGCTTCACGTTCCTGCGCCTGTTCAACTCGGGCCACATGGTGCCGCAGGACCAGCCGGAGGCGACGCTCGACATGTTCAACAAGTTCCTCAAGAGCCAGGAGCTCTAGGCTGTGAAGGAATAGCAGGAACCTGAGAGATCATGGTGGCGAATCGTTCTGATGGTGATAAGGTGATAAATATCGTAATGTTTGCATGTGAAATGGTCTCGTTGTGGACTGAAGGATACGGAGCTGTCTGCATCATTTGCTGCCGCGAAGCACAACCAGAATGACATCCGCTAGTCCTGTGGCGTTGAATCTCGAAAGGGGTCGCCGCGTTCTTGGCCGACCCAACGCACAGGTGACTCCACTGTGGACACCAATGTGGGGCAACTGGGAAAAGCTCAACTTTGATCTGAACTGGGCTTTCACCTCAAGCGGCAACACTGTCAGGTCGTACAGACCGCACATCTCAACGACAACATCCGTGTGCTGATCGATGCTGGCGACGCAAACCTCACCTGCAGCTGATATGGCAACCAGGCGTGGACCAAGGCGCTCGACTGGCACGGCAATGAGGAGTTTAACGATGCACCAAGTTCTTCGCAAACGCCCCTTTCTGATAGTATTCATTGCAGCTCATTGTGCTCTATCCCATGTATTCCCTGCAAATTGTTGCAAGTGAAGCCGAGAGCTCAGCTGAGCCAGTGAATCAGATGGTGAGATAGGAATGCTGGTACATTACACACATTCCGTACTCCATCTGTTGAGTCCACAACCGACAGATGACCTGCAGGTCCGTCAACATCGTGAAACAAAAGGAGCGAGGGAGAGCTCAAGTGCTCGACGCGCGCACAGACCAACTCGCTCACACTCGCTCACACTCCCGCACCGACGCACCAGCAGTGAGCCATGGCGCGAGAGACAACCCCTCTCGTCACGCCACCAGCGAGCCCCACCTCCTCTGTCGCCACCGTAGCCCTGCGAAAGAAACGCCTCGCCATTGGCTTTGCCGCCGCCGTCGTTCTATTCCTCGCAACTGCGGGCTCACTCTGGTGGGTATCGCAAAAGCGAGAAGCGCCGAAGACAATCGCAGGAGACCTGGACGACGACTTCTTCTGCGGTCTGAAGAACTTTGAGACCGGGTACGTGAAGCTCGCGAATAAGAAGGACGACCACTACTTCTACTGGTTCGTCCAGTCGTCAAGCGACGCACCAAGTGAGGACCCGCTGGTGCTGTGGCTCACGGGTGGACCTGGTGGTCCAAGCACTCTGGCACTGCTGATAGAAAACGGTCCATGTATCGTCCAGCTAGACTCGACCGGGAAGTTCAACAAGTATGCGTGGACGAACGAAGCGAATGTGATCTGGCTCGACCAGCCGACAAACGTGGGATACTCCTATGGCTCCGCGGAGGACTCTGACAGCACTGGCGAGAATGTGGGCGAGAACATCTACTGGTTCCTCCAGGGCTTCCTCGACAAGCACCCAGAGTTTGATGGTCGTGAGTTTTTCATCACGGGCGAGAGCTACGGCGGCCACTACGTACCAGCGGCGGCGCACTACATCTGGCAGCAGAACAAGCTGAAGCTGAAGAAGAACAAGGAGATCGACCTGAAGGGCATCGCGATCGGCAATGGACTGACAGACCCAGCGATTCAGGATCCACACTACATAGACATGGTGGACAACGCCTACAACATCACGTTTGTGAATGCCACGCAGCTCGCAGAGATGAAAGCTGCGGCGTCCGAATGCGAGCGATTGATGGCAGCTGCCGGAATGAACACCTCCCTGTTGATGGACGCCGACTCCTACTGCCGCGAGCACATGAACGCGCCGATGGACGCTGCGAAGCGGAACCCGTACGACGTTCGCGAGTTCTGCGACAAGGAGGAGGCGAGCGAATGCATCCCGACGGACCACATCGGCAAGTACCTGGAGCGTCCGCACGTCCGCGAGCTCCTGAACGTGAGTGACAAGGCGAACAAGTGGCAGATGGTGAACTTCGACGTGAACACGGACTTCATTGTGAGCGGCGATTTCTATCGCTCCTACAGTTCATTTGTAGCGGACCTCCTGAACGACAATGTCCGCGTGCTAATCTACGCTGGCGACGCGGACTTGGCTTGCAACTGGTACGGCAACCAGGCGTGGACCAAGGCGCTCGAGTGGACGGGCAAAGAGGGCTTTAACGCAGCGGAGGAGCGTGCGTTCACCACGAGTGCGGGCGTGGATGCGGGTGTCGTGCGCTCGTTCGACAACCAGCTCACGTTCTTGCGGGTGTTCAACTCGGGTCACATGGTCCCGCAGCACCAACCGGAAGTCGCGCTCGATATGATCAACAAGTTCCTCAAGAACCAGGAGTTGTAGCTCCAATTATGCTACAGACTGTAGCATCATCAATACGCTCAGTTGTCAAACACTCGGTACCGAAGGTTCGATCTCGGAAAGCTCCGGACCAAGATGAGAAAGCAATTGTACTTGACTCCGAAGACTGAACTCGGGTCCTCAGCACCAGGAGTTGATAAACCAGGAATCTGAGCCAGCGGTAGTTGTTTGAGACCGCAGAGTTTGGTTGTACAGATGTAGTTTTCTATCCAATGGTTGGCAAATACCCGCCATGTCAAGCAAGGTCCTAAGCAGGAGTACAGAATTCCAAACCTGTAGTTTTCTTTCGTTTCCGAAATCTGTTCTTGAAGTCGACGACTCGGATGAGCGAGGTGCTCCACTTTTCTTCGCCGTGTAGGCATCATCACTTCCCGCTCACTCCTAATTGTTTAGTGTTGGTGGCTGGGACAGTCTTGTCTCCCGACCGATGTACCCACCCGATTTCATTTCAAGCGACAACGAAGATTCGAGCGAGCCACCGAGCAGAAACAACATGTTAAACGGCTTGAATGAGCCGCCGAGCATAAAAGGCGTGTTAAACGGCTTCAACTCGAAGGAGTAGTTTACATGTATCGCTCTGTGAGTGTTTGGGATTGGCCCCGATTGTCTTGGCGACCTCTTGTTCCATGTATTGAAATCGTGTCAAATGCGATGGATTGCGACAAACTAGCATTTGGACACCGGGATCGCAGCCTTCGGTTGTAACTCCTTCATTCATCTCTCGACTGCTTCGGGAACAAAGGACGAGACGGCGTCAGAGGATCAAGCGTGCCGGAAAGTGAGGAACGTTAGCCTTAGTGGTAAACGCCCGAAAGACCCCTCCAAAAGCTTACTGCTGCTGGACAGAGTTGCTTCGTCGTCCAACTCTTCCTCGAAGTGAGTGAACCCATGCCCACTCCGCTGACGGCACAGTACCAAACTGTTTTGCCTTTTTGACAAATTCCTCATGTGTTGGCTCCTGCTGGCATCGCAAACACCAGAGGCAAGTAGCGAGAAAACCCTCGCGGCATTCGTGTATCCCATGAGAATCACTTCCGAATTCTCCCGCCCGGGAAACAGTCTCAGCCATCCAACAAGGCATCGACAATGGCCGCCAACGACGAACCTTCATTGCTCCAAGCCAGCAGCTACCTCGACAGGCACACACTAATTACAAGGTCATTGCAACTCGCAATCGCTGCGGCGCGTCGACTGGCTCTTGTGCTCTTTGTCACAAGTAGCTTGCCAGGGTTTGCCGAAGGCGCGCAGTGCCAGGAAGTGACTTTCTGCGACCCGAACGTCAAGCACGACATCGGCTACGTCGAGCTGCCCAACAAAGCAGACACCCACTACTTCTATTGGTACTTTGAGTCGCGCAGCGCACACCCAGAGACCGCCCCACTGGTGCTCTGGCTGTCTGGAGGCGACTCCAGTATCTTTTCCGCTCTTGCAGAGAACGGACCATGCAAAGTACAGCCCGATCTCACCACGGTACCGAACCCGTACTCGTGGAACACCGAGGCGAATGTGATCTGGCTGGACCAGCCGACCGGGCAAGGGTTCTCGTATGGTCCGTCCGAGGACACGGTGCACAACTCGTCCGAGGCAGCGGTGAACGTCTACTGGTTCTTGCAGGAGTTCCTGACGAAGAAACACCCGGAGCTTCAAGGTCGAGAGTTCTTCATCGCCGGATACAGCTACGCGGGTCACTACATCCCGAGCACGGCGCACTACATTCGGAAGATGAACCAAGAAGTAAGCAACGGTACCACCAAAATCAACTTGCAAGGTATCGCTATCGGCAACGGCATGGTGAACCCAATCATCCAAGTACGTTGCTGCTTATTTCCTGTCGCTATGGGTGGAGTTTGACTTGTACAGCGACTGACCATCTCTTTACTTATTATCTTGATCGTCATGGGCAAGCAGTACGCGCATATCCCGGACATGATCGACAACACGTACAACGTGTCTCTGTTAACCGATGCTCAGGCCCAAGAAATGAGGAACGGCGCTCCGCAGTGCGTCAACTTGACGCAAGCCTGCCAGGACTCTGGAGCCCTCGGGACATCGTGCCTCGAAGCGCAGGACTGCTGGAACTCCACGCTGTACTCCCCATTCTTGGCGACCAAGCGCAACGTCTACGACATCCGCAAGCCGTGTGAAGTCGACATTGTGTGCTACAATTTCTCGTCCATGGTGACGTTTCTCAACTCGGACCGGGTCTACGAGTACATGGGTGTGAGGCGCGAGTCGGTGCCTTCGTGGGCGGAGACGAGCCTCACAGTCACGCAGCTGTTCATCGAGAGCGGCGACTGGTCCATGAGTTTCGACTCATACGTCGCCGAGCTACTGGACACCGACCTGCGCGTGCTCATCTACGCGGGTGACGCTGATGTGATGTGCAACTGGGCGGGCAACGATGCGTGGACGAAGGCGCTCGAGTGGAAGGGCAAGGAGGGCTTCAACGCCGCGGAGGAGCGACCGTTTTATCCAGGAGCACTACCAGGAGTCAGTGGGAAAACTACTCAAGGCGTCGGCGGTGGGACCCTGCGCACGTTCGAGAACTTTGCGTTCCTGCGCGTGTTCAATGCCGGACACATGGTTCCGATGGCCACGTGCCTCCAGCGAGTCGCGTGTCTTGTCTCGCAGATCCTCTTCTGTTGATGATGAGTGGAAGGAACTGATCAGCTTGATCAGATCTTATGCTTGGCGCTCATTCGTGTGGGTTCAGTTGTGCTCTTCAATAGAGGCGTGCAACGAGCAAAAGGGGAGAGTGTTGGTCAAAGTACCGTGAGTCTACAATATCTCCACACTGGTCATTTGACCTATTCGAGTCGCGCGACCGAAAATCCAAAGCTGGCCATTTGACCTACATATAAGATTACCGGCAATCGAAATGTTTCTTCCTCTAATTTGATACCTAACATTTAGGAATGGTCTTGTTTTCCTCAAATTTAATGCCTCCTTTCACTCCCTTCGCTTGTTTATCTCCAAACTTAATACCTTCCGTCGCACTTTTGTATCCACTCGCCGCTCTTGTCACTTTGGACATTAATAAGTTCTCGAGTGACAAAATCGCGCTCGAATAGAGAGGCATACAAATCCCCATACTATTCACTTTCGTCACTATGGACGGCATTTTGGCACGGATTCGTGAAATCCCCGCTTTGCGACAAAATGCCTTTCCATAGTGAAGAAAGCGAGTACTATGGGGATTTGTATACTTTGGCGGCGAAACGCATTTTGTCACAGATTTAAATAGCGCGCCGCGATAGTGAAGCTAGCGAGGGAGTTCCTCCACGCTGGAAGGCGAATGAGCCTTCTGCATCAGCATCACCATCACCAAGCGCGATGATGAATTTGCCCTGTTTTAATCGTTGGTCCTATTGTAGGTACTTTGCGTAAGTATTGCTAACCTTACAGTAAATACACGGCAGCTTGCGGAATGTGTATTTTGTCAGGCAAACATATCCGAGTTGTCGGCATACCGGGGCTTGCGATCTCACAAAACACACCAGTGTTACATTCTATTGCTGCATAACATGATCTTAGAGGTTGTAATCGAGCGTGAAGCTCTCGCTGTTGGGAACTGTCACGTGCACGATGGCTCCGATGGTTGCCATGGAATGACGTTTCGGTCTTTCAAGTTCTATTGTGCACATGTATGGACCCTATTTTGGGTGATTTTTGCGGTGAAGAGTGGGATGTTGTGCGCATCAGACCCAGATGGATGATGTTGAGTGGCGCGCAAATGCTGCGTGCTGCGCGTGTGATGGCAGCCGGCCCCGTTGTCTCCATTCCCGCTTCTCCCTCATTCTTCCCTAATCACAAAGCATGGCGGCGACGGAGCAAACGCCGCTCGTGAACCCGCCCACGCGGAGCCCTCCGGCGTCCACGCGCAAGGCGCTGATCGTCAAGATCGCGGTCGGCGTGGGTCTCGTCGGCGCGCTCGCGTGGTTCGCGCTCAGCGGATCTTCGTCTTCGTCTTCCTCGCGAGTCGCGCCGTCACCATCGCCAGCTGTTGCGCCGCTGAGCCAGCCGATCGAGGACACCAGCTACATCTGCGGGGACACGAAGCAGGACGCCGGTTACATCACGTTGCCGAACAAGGAGGACGACCACTACTTCTACTGGTACTTTGAGTCGCGCAGTAGTCCAAGCACGGATCCACTGGTTCTCTGGCTGACCGGAGGACCTGGCGGGTCGAGTATAATGGCGCTGCTGACCGAGAACGGACCGTGCACGGTGAACGCGAGTGACCTTTCGACCACGCTCAACCCGTACTCGTGGTCGAATGAGGCGAACGTCGTGTGGCTGGACCAGCCGACGTCCGTCGGGTTCTCGCACGGCGCCAAGAACGACACCGACTACACGGAAGACGACGTGGGCGAGAACATCTACTGGTTCCTCCAGGGCTTCCTCGAGAAGCACCCGGAGCTCGACGGCCGCGAGTTCTTCGTCACGGGCGAGAGCTACGGCGGCCACTACGTGCCGGCGGCGGCGCACTACATCTGGCAGCAGAACCAGGAGCAGGACACCGCGCTCACGGGCACGAAGCGCATCAACCTGCAGGGTATCGCGATCGGCAATGGCATGACCAACACGCTCATTCAGTACCAGTACAACGTGGCCCAAGCCGACAACGCGTACAGCGTCACGCTGCTGACGGACGCGCAGAAGCAGCAGATGAAAATCGACGCGGTGGAGTGCGTGGAGCTCACGCGCGAGTGCCAGGACGCGCCAAAGAACGGCACGATCTGCACGGACGCCATGGGCTGCTGGATGCAGAAGCTCATTGGCCCTTTCCAGCATGCCAAGCGCAACAACTACGACCTGCGGCTGCCCTGCGACGCGTCGGCGAACCCGCTCTGCTACGACTTTAGCGCCGTGACGCAGTACCTGGACTCGCCGCGCGTGCGCAAGTACCTGAATGTCAGCTCCGAGGTCGGCGGCTGGGTGCCGATCAACTCGGACGTGACCCAGACTTTTGTATCTGATGGGGACTGGTCCATGTCGTACCACACCTTGGTCGCCGATATGCTCAACGACGGACTTCGCGTGCTCATCTACGCGGGCGACGCCGACCTCATGTGCAACTGGCAGGGCAATCAGGCGTGGACCAAGGCACTCGAGTGGAAGGGTAAAGAGGGATTCAACGCTGCCGGTGAGAAAGCGTTCGTCACGCACGACCCGCTCGTCGCGAACGCCTCGGCCGTGGACGCTGGCGTGCTGCGCTCGTTCGAGAACTTTGCGTTCTTGCGCGTGTTCAACGCCGGCCACATGGTGCCGATGGACCAACCGGCCGTGTCGCTCGAGATGATCAACAAGTTCTTCAAGAACGAGCAGCTCTAGAAAGTGAGATTGTTGTTGCTAGAGTGGGTGATAAGGAGTGTGAGAGTTTTGTGGTACAAGAGCAGCTTTACAGGAGGTAAAAGCTGTCTTGTTGGTGAGTTTTTGTGAAATTAAACACAACAATGAAAGCGTTAAGTTTGAGGTAGTGAATAACGTGAACATATCTTGATCGCTGAGAACTCCAATCATGCAAGGCGAACATCCGTAAAAAAATACTACCAGTATCTGCCAGAGTAAGGTACGTTGGTCTCCCGAGTGCTAAGTAGCATAAGCGAGGTGAGCGTAAAGCAAATCAATAGAAGTACTGCATACGATGGAACAAAATTCTGTACAGTGTATTTCGTCTCATTAGGAAATACAAGCGAGATGGCGATAGAGATTGGAAAGCGAAGCAGAGGAGTCACACCGAGATGACCTCTCGATCTACGGTGCTACAGTACTGCCTATCTACCTTCTGAACAGCTGACGCATTGGCGGATGGATGCTTAAATTGAAGACGGATGGACGGACGGACAGACGGACGGACAAACGGACGGATGGATGAATCGGTGAGCAGTGAACGCAGGACCTAGTGTCTTAGTAGAAGTAGCAGTGGAAGATGTTTCCCTCGCGCCAGCAGATGACGCCGTCCAGAGTCGCCCGGCCACCGTCGGTCGTGGTGGTGGTGGTCGCATTGGCCGACTCCTTGACGAGGGCTGCGATCGCCTGCACGGCTGGGCTGGCGTCCGAGAGTTTGCTCACTGGGACGAGGCTGACTTCGAGCAGCGGCTCGGTCTGCTGGGTCGCGTTGGCTTGGGTGGCGACGAAGGCGAGGGCGATCGCGGCGGCGAACTTGAACATGGCTGAGTAAAGGTAGGTGAGCGGGTTGGCTGGGCGGACTGGTGCGTCGGAGAGAGCAAATTGCAGAATGAACGAACAAGCACGCCGAGGAATGAATGGAAGAAGACGCGGTGAGAGTGGGGAAGGGGGTAAACATGGGCCGCACTAGCTTAGTTGACGGTAAGATCGAAGTGGATAGGTACGAAAAGGCTTGGACCCGTGGCTGAGCTGCCTCGGAGATCGCGAGGTGGTAGAACTAGTTTCCCCCCAGTAAGCAGGCTCTCGCACGGGTGACCTGACCTACCCAAGCGCCAGCACCAGCACCTGAGACACAAAGATACCAGCGTGACCTGGCGTGATCTGTGTGAGTGTGGGGGGGGGACACATCGGAGGTGACAGCCTCTCTCTGCTAGTTTTGCCAAAACACAGTTCTTCTATGGAGTTCAGTCACCTAGATTGCATGTGCAAGCTGCCGCGGCGCTCCCCCAAAAACCATACATCTATGCACTATGATAGTGCGTGGGCGGGAGGGCGGGGCGAAATTGATATGGCCGCATCCACGGCGACTCACACAATGAGACTACGGTTAAGTACTTTACACTCTTCTCTTTAAGTAGACGCTTCGTAGAAAGTAGCGATAGATATACTGTAGGTTTTCCCGCAAGTTAGTGGAGTACACATGCGGGCAGGCAGGATGGCCCGGACATTGTCATGGCCCGCCCACCAAGGATTGGAGGTACCACATCTGAATATTTTTCAACCAATGTGCGGTCATAAACGATGATTGGCTGAATATAGTATATCAGAGCGGTATCTGATACTGTATCCTACTTCTTGGACCTCTCGTTGCGGGCTATGGGCCATCTTGTCTGTCCATATCTGTAGTGCTCTGCGCGACCCACGGCCAACATCACACTTCATCGAGCCAACACACTATTAAGTCTTAGTGTGTTGGCCGGGTGAAGTTTGACGAGGGAAGAGAGCCGAGACTCGATCTGAAAGTGCCGCAGCTCGATCAGAAAGTAGAAGAAGCCCACACCGTCGTGAAGCGCGAGTCGCGCGGGCACCCCGTCGTACTAAATTTGATCCCTCTCGCATGCACAGCGCAACTAACGACTAGGGCACAACTTCGGTCCACGTGCTTGCATATGTGAGTCAGTCGCGAGGCCGACGATCTTGAATCGAGATTTCGCTGGGACGGTCTTGAAATTGCTGGGGTGATCGTGGTCGTCTTGATCGGATTGTATTCGGGCCACCCGCTCCACTGTTAATCCTATAGTGCCGCGTGCACCCAGCAGCATATGCCTCTCTCTCAGTCAGCGAGGTATCTTGCTGGTTACTCGTGCCGCCGTAGATGCGACCATAATATCCATGCTTCCATCTAAAACGCATCCGCTACCCACTCGCACACATGGACAGACTGGGTCGACTACTGTAGTCGGACCGGGAATTTTCTTTGCACGAAGACTAGCTAGCAGTGAGCGACCGCCGCCCGCCTCGGACGCGGACGGCCACAGCTCAAGGTGGCGACCGGCCCGGTTCGTAGCTTGGCTAGCTTGGACGCATACTCCCTGCCGGAGAGGCGGGATCTTAGACCCACGCTCGCAATTCTGCTGGCACGATCTTGTTGAAAATCGAATCGACCCCCCCACCTGATCGTTACCACATGTCTGGATGTGTAGAAATTGCAGTATATATATTGTACTCCTCCTCCGGAGCAACAGAGCAACCGAGGCTCGTGCTCGTTGCCTTCGTGGGTGGGAACACGCTGTATCGTACTGTAAATGTATTGTGAGCGATCCCACCATGAGCCAGGCGGGGTGGCCCCGCGTGACCTCGGATATTCTCACTAAGAGATAAGATGACTAGGCTAATCTTCACGAAGTAGCGTGTCCACTGGCGATCGGTCGATCATTCGTGTGTACTGTATATACCTATCGATAACACGAATGCGATTGGATCGGCCAAGTCAGAAAGAAAGA
>JAADVK010001228.1:0-10535 GCA_023334975.1 Globisporangium sylvaticum
CGAGATCCTCGGTTGGGTCAAACTCGACGACGTGGTCGGCATCACCTCGATGAAGAACCCAGCGACCGGTGCCAACTACGCCGACTACGCCGAGTTCTGCAAGGCTGGAGGTGTCGAGTTCCAGGCTTCGATCGCGAACGGATTGGTGTCTGTGAACCAGACGATCCCATTCTGGAATGACCCGACGAACCCGAAGGCCAACACTGCGCGTGTGCAGGTGCTCATCGACACGTACGCGAAGTTGCTGAAGACGAACGCGACGACCTCGGACGGCGGCGTGATGAAGAAGCTGCCGTCGATCGCGAGCCTGACCAACTCGAACCCGCCGTGCTACAAGAACAACGTGCAGTGCGCGAACGCCAGATTCGGCTGCCGCCGCACGCTCTACTCGCAGATCTGCCAGGTGTGCACGTCGAGCAGCTCCGACTGCGTGGTCAAGCCGTACGGCTACACGTTCCCGCAGCTGTGAGAGTAACACTGCGCTACAGCAACAACTCTGGAGATGGAGCTTGTGACTAGAGAGCAAGCAAGTAAACACACCCTAGAGCTGAGCTGAGTGGAGCAAACCAGACTTAACCCCCGTAACTAAGTATCATCATTAGAACTGAATAAAGTGCGTGTTCAACATCCAACATGAATTCTGAGGTCTGCCATACCCTTCGGTTTATGCTCGGCAGTGTAATCAACAGGCTCACAACTTGATGCACTATCCAGGTATGAGGTACTTTGCGCTCACAGGTCCTGAGTAAACTGTGACAGCAATGCTTCTTGTGGTGTGCCGACTGCTTTTACAGGATGCTTGAACTGGTGGGAGTATGAGTTTTCTTAATGCGTTGGTGCCTGCCGAAGCGGCGGAATGGCGGGGGTGACAGACGTTGGATCGGATTGCGGTGGCGCTATGGTTGAAGCAAAGTAAGCATGCTTGCTGTTCTTCAGAGCGGGGCTTTCGATACAGAAGCGAGAGAAGAATGGCTCGGTGCAATGGAGACTCGTGACATTTTCCACCACCTTGTTACAAGCTGACGTCACAGATAAAGAGCCGGGAACGCGCGTGGGAACCATCTGGTTTTGAGGAATAATGGAGAAGCGGAAGTGTCGCTGTCCCAGACAGCGGGAGCGCTTTGGACCCGCAGCTGTTTGTGGGTTGTGCGTGGGGATTCTGCCCTTGATGGCCGACGATTTGCAGGTCTGCATATTATGCGTGGGCGGTATCGCTGTGAGCGTGAGAATGTGACCTCGCACGCGCATGTTAGGCAGGGAAAGTCAAATCCCACAAGAGGCTTCGGACCTTCAGGCGAGCAGGATGACCACCAGTGGGTTTACCCACTCAAGTTGCTCAAAGTATGCGTTGACCTTTGCCGATTCCCAACAGTAACATTGCGCGGCACTCGTGTTTTTACATGGCCGATATGCATGCAATCAGGGCACACAGGTTCTACCATATCCTACACAAACTGTAGCATCAGTCGGTGATAGCTCAGTAGCTTCTCCTTATCGGATACTGAAGTACGATAGAAGACTGGAATACTGGATTCGACGCACGATACGTGTGTTTGTCTGGTCTGTTTATCGTGACCCTTCGAAGGAAAAAGAAGAAGGTCGCACTCGACTCAGATTCCTGTTCTCTCTCTCGCACGTTCTCCGCATTCCAGCCCAATGTCAGTTTGCAGGTGTGTGATACTCAGTACCAGAGTATGAGAGAGTGCTTCAAATGGCCACAAGGAACGCGATTTGTATGCATTTTGATTTTCATTCGTGGGGATCCGAAGAGCCCGGTGGCATATCACACTATAAGCTATTTCTCTCTTTGCCGTGTCTTGAGGTTGAAGACAACAACCTTCTCTTTGGTCTCGTTGATGAAAGCTCGATTCATCACCAACTCTTGGAGTTGGTTGGGATATGTTCCAAGAAGTAAAACCACCCGCCAGTAAATCCCATTAAACCCCGTGCTCTGAAAGCTTGTATTTCATTTAACCTCCTTTATCCCACCCCGATTCTCCCAGTTTCTGACTCTCTTGACCCATTTTCTCGGGGTGGCAGAAAAGCCAGTGCCATTGTGATCTGAAGTGTCGTGACGTCGTGGGATAAACTCCTCATCAATCCCGACCTAGCTGCACCAAATGCACCAAATACAGATGGTCGACAGTGCCATCGTCAGGCAATAGGCAATTGGCAATTGGGATGTCTCGTTTCCTCTCCTGGTAGTCGCGTATGCTGGCCGATCCAGCAGCTCATTTGGCAACTTGCCCTGCGTACGTGAAGGTGCTGTGTGTGCTCGCGTGAGTCATCCATTTCACAAGTCACGCATGACGCGCTTCACTCGCACAGCAGCAACGTGGCTCGCAGCGCTCGCGTTCACGGCGCTGGCCATGACGCCGACGACAGTCACAGCCACACAGGCGGTCTCAGCAAAAGCATGGAGCTTCTCGCCCGTGACCTCGGTGCAAGTGCGCATCCAGGGCAACCTGCCGGTCTGGGACGCCGAGAACCAAGTGTACGTCGCGTCGTTCGGCAACTCGTTTGAGGAGAAGTACCGCTCCGTCATGGACACTGTCAACACTGCGGCGGTCGAGGGGGCGTTCAAGTACCCGCAGGCCGAGTGCATCAACACGGACGTGGTGATCAACTGCACGCGCAAGAACAACATCAAGTACGTCGTGTTCTACCAGACGACGATCGTGCAGCCGCGTAATTCCGTCGCGTACTACCAGAACGACAAGACCGGCGCTGCGGCGATCGAGCACTGTCCGTTTATCCCGATGGACGGCGGACAGTGTACCCCGACGCTCGGCGTGCTCCCAAAGGTGTGCAACCAGTTCCTCGGCGTCCAAGGTCAGCCGAAGCTCGGCATGTGCGTCGGCGGTCAGCTCCAAGACAGCGAACCCCTCGCGCCGTACCCGAACAACTACTGGTTCTCGTACCCGAATAGCTGCGTGACCAAGGTCTGGAACGACAAGACGGACACGTGCCGCACCAACCAAGCAGGGGGTCTGTGCCCTTTTGGCACTGAACCTGACGGCGTCAAGTGCACGTTCAAGTACGAGATCCTCGGCTGGGTGAACCTGGACGACGTCGTGGGCATCACGAAGCTCACCAACCCAAAGACGAAGAAGCCCTACGCCGACTACGCCGAGTTCTGCAACGCCGGAGGCATCGAGTTCAGCGCCACGGTCTCAGGAACCAAGGTCACTGTCAAGGAGACGCTGCCGTTCTGGAAAGACCCGACGAACCCGAAGGCCAACACTGCGCGCACCGAGGCGCTCGTCAAGGCGTACAACCAGAAAGTGGAGACGAACCCCAAGACCTCGGACGGCGGCGTCATGAAGAAGCTGCCGACGATCTCGGCGCTCAAGAGCCGCAACCCACCGTGCTACAAGAACAACGAGCAGTGCGCGCGGTCACTCTTCGGCTGCCGCCGCAAACTGTACTCGCAGATCTGCGAAGCGTGCACGTTTTTCTCGTTCGACTGCAAGATCAAGTCGCTCTTCTACAGCTTCCCAAAGCTCAAAATCTCGCTGTCGGTATAGTAGTGTAACAGCACTGTACTGTGCTTGAGTGTGACTGTGCTCACAGTAATAGAGAAAAGGGAGGAAAGGGTGTAAATGAACGAATATTAGAGAAATGAATATGATCTTGGAGCATGTACGGACATACACACTCACTTTGAGATGGTTATTTGTTAGATTAGCACGAGCCAAAACTTCGCAAACAACGAGTCAGGACGACTGGCGATTCTCACAATCGTGGCAGGTTCTCCGGAAGTTGGAGGATATTTTTGCAAAAGTCATAGGCAGATGTTCAGTAGCCGAAGCCGGCAAACGGATCCGATCTGCCAACCGTTCTGGGGCAGCGCACTCGTGAGCAGGTCTTGTCGATCCAACAGAGTCCACAAATGTCGAAACTTGGAAGCAGAACTCAGTGATAGTGCGAGCGAGTTGTATGAGAGAATAGCGCATATCACGAGAGCATCACGAGTTTCATTTGCCAATTCTTCGAGAAGAAAAGTATACTGCAGCGTTTTGCATTCGGTGGATAGCCTTCTACTCACTCCGTCGCCATCGCAGGTTTACTCGAATATCTTGAGGCTGAGAGAGCGGGGCGACGGAGTCACGACTGAACTACATGCAGAGTGTGATCCCATGTGGATACTGCTACTGTAGTTATCAGTCAGCAAGGACTATCCATGCTTCGCAGGGATAGCCGACGGGTCGGGGTGGTTGTTATCTCGAGCAGCATGTTCACGAATGAAGACTGAACTGGTTTCTGCGAACGCTACGTAGATGGGTAAGCGCGAGTTCACCAATTTTCAGCAGTTGATCTGCGATGCCTTGGCGAAGGTGTATGCGCTCGCCCTTCCGGATGACTGATGGCAGCCGTTCTCATGACCGATGAGGTGCCAGCGAAGTTCTTGGTTTCTTCTTTTGCCGCAAACGCTGAAGCGGATCATTATTCACAACTCTGGAGCTCGATAGAAGCGCTTCTGTTTCCTCTAAACCTTTCAGCAGCGGACGGTTCCGTTCATTGGTTCAGCAGATCGAAAACACGGGGCCGACCACCATGTTCTCCCACCGCAGCGCGACGAGCAGGATCTCGAGCAGCCACGCCGCTGAGCTCGACGGCACCATACCGCCAAAGTTGAACAGGCAGTGCTCGGCATTCTCCCCCGCTTCCTCAAACAGCACCCTGAACAGCAAGCCAAATCAGCACGACCCACACAAACACATTAGAGCACAGCCTCACAAACTTGTATCAGAATACACAGCAACACAGCTTACCATGTCAACAGATTCACCCACCGCTCCTGCTCTCGCTCGACGTCCAAGTCCATCGCCGAGGGACTCTCACTCCCAGACTCAGAGTACTCCACTATCCGTCCTTCCGTCTCAAGCGATCGGAAGAGAATGATGTATCCAGTCTCGATCCGGAACCGCGTCGTGAGAAAGAACGTCTTGTCGATAAACTGTCCGTCCGAGCTGTGGATCACCCTGTACATGATCACGTTGTCGGCGTCCACCTGTTGCAGCACGTGCACCTCCATGTCGATCGACTTTGCGTAAAAGTCCCGCAGCCGCGAAGTCGAATTGATCCGCCAGCCGCCAAGCGAGAGCTCTGCTGCTGTGCGTCCGTGGAAGAATTTCTTGAGCGAGTAGTTGAAGCGGCTGCCGTCCTCGAGCATGCGGCGCTCGTCGCGCCAGCCAAACACGTTCGCGCCAGTGCTCTTGGACGGATTCGACTCCAAAAATGCGCGCACTTCCGCGTAGCAGCTCGACGCGATTTTCTGGCACTCCTCGACGGTGAACGGTCTTGTTAACACTGGCGGCGGGCGATGGATTGCAGACTTGGTTCTGCCCCTGCTGCTATGCCTGGAACTACTCGTGTTGCCGGCGTGTGTGTCGTGCGAGCTCTACAAGTAGAAGTGATTTATACGTTAAAAAGTATCACACGGATCAGCCCTTTTCTTTTTGATACTTAAGTGTTAGAGCCAACGATGAACACACACAAACAATACAACACACACGTACGTACATTCCCCGCCTCGACCCAGAGCCCCAGCTGGTACTGGAACTTGTCGTGCTCGTTCGCGGTGTCTGCGAGCACGCGGTTCTCCCTGCGCAGCTCCTCCTTCAGCAGCGTCAGCTGCGCGTACGCGGTCGTGAGCGCCGTCGTCGCTGCGTCTTCGTGAACAAAAAGCTCTTCCAGTTGTTCATCTTCATTTGGATGCTGTTCACGTGTTGCGTTGTTATGACTCGCATGAGGCGGCCTGTCGGGGTCTTGTGCGAGCACGACAGCCCTCTCAAGACGCGTGTACTCGGCCTCAAGCTCCCGCACCTGCTGCTTGAGCGCATGCACGGTGTTCTAATGAGAGATAAGTAGACGTGGCAATCGCATTAGACGCGAATGGAAGAGAGACAGAGAGACAGACAAGACGCGACTGGTCGTGGCAAAGCGACGCGCGCGCACCTGCTGGCGGTAGTAGCTCTTCTTGA
Organism: Globisporangium sylvaticum; assembly: GCA_023334975.1. Taxonomy (NCBI): domain Eukaryota; phylum Oomycota; class Peronosporomycetes; order Pythiales; family Pythiaceae; genus Globisporangium; species Globisporangium sylvaticum. The sequence continues at coordinate 5,988 of JAADVK010001228.1, forward strand.
CGTAGGCGCGTTGGCGCGCGCGCTTCTCCTCGAGCGTGGCCGGCCGCCGCGCCGTCGCCGTCGCCGTCGCCGACTTCTTTGCTGCCGCGTGCGGTTGTGCGGCTTCACCCATTCTTTTCGAAGAGAAACATGAAGTGGGTTGTGTCACCAAAAACGCAAATGGTACCGTGATTTGTGGCTATACTGGTATCGGGTATAAGAGGTGGGTTTGATTATTAACAAGAAGTGAACCCAGGTCCAAGAAATTCGAAAATTGTAAAATGCATCTATAAGAGTTTCATGACGAAATGACAGCTTGGCTTGGAGCTCACTTTGAACGAGTGCAAGTCAGGGAGCAATAACAAAGTCGATACCAATATGGCCAATTTATCAACGCGCCAAATGATTGTATCGTTTTAGCCAACGCGTGCGGGCAGCCCACCCCTCCATTTATGATGGTGGATTTTATACACACCCCAGATCCTCAGAATCCCCGAGTATTTCAAGCGCAAAGTATCTGTGCTCTGAATGATTGATCAGTCAAGACATAGCTACACGATTAAGATCGGCGTATCTGAACGGATGCGAACACTTTTTCGCTGAAAGATCCAGGCGGTTGCTGAGGTCAGTTGTTTCGATTCAGGAGCTTGGAGTGGTTGATGTATGGATGTGGATGTGCTGGTGGAAAAAGAACCATCGGAAGAAGAGAAATCGCGAGATGGCGACAGCAGACCATCCCATGCGGTTACGACGTCGTTCAGAAACATTTCAGTGGGGCAAATCGCACGACGCTTCTGAGAATTCACAAGAAGCGAAATCCGCAGCAGCAGTCCAGTCAAGTCGATCGCAAAAAGGAGCGATCATGCCGGCGTCAGAAGTATTAACAGAATTCGTTCCCAGACTTCGGTATCCGAGCGATCTTTACGATCTTTTCAGATCGCTCCTCCATCGGAATGATTTGATCCCGATGGACAACCGACAAGGTATTCGTGATTTTTGTTTAATATTTCGTGAGAATACAACACTTCTACCATTTATGTGATTTAAATATGCAGCTCAACGCTCACAACGCACACGCATGTTATAACCGCCTCAAATAAGAGTATTGTTTGAATACAGTCTGACCACATCAAGCAGCGTTTGCTGTCAACAAACTTGCTTGTTGATGTAAATTTGAGCAAACAGGTTCTTTCTGCATAGCGGAAAACCCGCGCGCGGATTTTCTTGAGTTGGACCACCACGCGCAACTGCGTGTCCCAAACATTCCTCCGTTCATTCCATTTCCCACGCAGGACTGAACATGAAGTTCGCTCATTTGCTTGCTCACCGACTTGCGGCGATCTCGTTTGCAACCGTCCGATGCGCGATCCCATGTAGAGGAGTATTTTGGCATTTGTGCGGTGATTTGCCGCTTGTGGTTGCTTTGTTTGGTGCTTTCGCAGTTTGTGTGGATTTTAGTGTGCGATGCGCTTACTTGTGTGTGTGTGTGTGTTTTGTCGCGCATGGTGTGGCTCTCTCTGCTTCGTCTGCCTTTCTCCGTTTCTGTGGCTCGCAAGGACTCAGCCTGTGTGTATCCATTTCCGGCGCTGAACCGGCTTTCCGTGATCCATTCGGTTCATCCCTGCATATTGAAATAGCATACGAAAAAAGGTTTTCTTCATCCCAATAAACCTCAAATTGTATGGGAATAGTACTGATCATAAGAAGGTAATTTAGTGAAATGACCCCAGCTGTCGCAGAAGCCCACAATCATGAAAAAGTGCGAGTTCACGTCCGCAAGCAAGTGAAACGATCCAAACAATTCTGAAGCGCGCGCTGGTCATAACTCTTCACAACCGCAAGCTGTTCGCCAGATGGTGTGCTCTTGCACCCCCATACGGTACTGAACCTGCCCCCGTGCCTTATCCACTCACTCTCTTTCACGATCCCCATGTTAGACAGACAGACAGAGTCGCGCTCGCGCATATCAGACAGACAGCCCACCACAGACAAACACCACTTGCTCATTTCTCTCCCGCCTCTCAAGCGCAACCTGCGCTTGCTTGGATCTTCCGCAGTTCGATCGGTTATCATTTGCTGCGACGTGTCTCGATCTCTCTCGGTCTGTTCGTGACGCAGGTGGAGTGGGTGCCAGCGACGATCATTTGCGACCTCCCTCCCACAACTCGCAAACAAACAAGCAAGCAAGCAAACGCAAGGGACAAATTCAGCATTCCGACCTATCCTCCTCGTCTGGATATTATCTCAGTGCGGATCTTTTTGCAATCGCGCAATTCAAGCAAGTGGACAAGCGCACAGGACAAGACAAGACAACCAAGCGACTCAACAAGTCCAGCACAACAACAGCACAAATCATTTTGCGATTGACTTGCTCGTGGACAAGTCGAGCATTGCAGCGTGCCGACCAGAGGAAACAGAAAGTAGTCTACAGTACCAAGATGAAGACCTTCACGACGACGGCTCGTGTGCTCTCGATGGCGCTGGCGCTGCTGCTTGCCACTTCCAAGAGCGTGGACGCGTCCTGCAAGGCGGACTACGACTCGAGCGACTCCGCCGTTGGCAGCACTGCCCCAGGCGACGCCAGCTCTCCAGGCAGCGCCGCACAGGTCACGCCCCCGTCGCCTTCGTACGGCTCGTCTTATTCGTCGTCATCAAGCAGTTCGAGTGGTTCAAGCGGAACGAGTGGTGGCATCGGTGATATCGTCGATCAGCTGGCGTGGCAGTTCAAGCCCGTGACGTCGGTCCAAGTGCGCGTGCAGGGCAACCTGCCCGAGTGGAACACTGGCCACGCGTCGTTCATCGCGTCGTTCGGGAGCTCGTTCGAGGCCAAGTACCTCTCGGTCACGGACACGGTCAACATGGCGTCGGTCGAAGGTGCGTTCAAGTACCCGCAGGCCGAGTGCATCAACTCCGACGTGGTCGTCAACTGCACGCGCAAGAACAACATCAAGTACATCGCGTTCTACGAGACCACGATCGCGCAGCCGCGCGCGGCGATGAAGCGCTACCAGGAAGACACCACCAGCAAAGCGGCGATCGAGCACTGCCCGTTCATCCCGATGGACGGCGGTCAGTGTACCCCCACGAACGGCACGTTCCCAACGGAGTGCGACCAGTACACCGGCGTGAACGGACAGCCAAAGCTCGGCTTCTGTGTTGGCGGCTCGCTCTTGGAGACTGACTACCTCGCGCCGTACCCGAACAACTACTGGTTCTCGTACCCGAACAGCTGCCCGCGCGAGGTCTGGGCGAAGAAGACCGCTGCGTGCCGACTTGCGCAAGCTGGTGGGCTCTGTCCATTCGGCGTCCAACCCGATGGCGTCCTTTGCACGTTCTCGTACAAGATCTTGGGCTACATCGGTCTCGACGACGTTGTCGGCATCACGTCCATGGTGAACCCTGCGACGAACGCGAGGTACGCCAACTACTCGGAGTTCTGCAACGCTGGCGGCGTCGAGTACAAAGTGAAGACCGCGGGCGGCAAGCTCACGGTCGAGGAGACGATCCCGTTCTGGAGCGAGCCGTCGGACACCGCGAGGAACACCGAGCGCGTGCAAATCCTCGTGGACAAGTACAACGCTCTTGTGAGCAAGAACTCGAAGACTCTGGACGGCGGCGTCATGAAAGCGCTGCCGTCGATCGCGGAGCTCACGAAGGTGAACCCGCCGTGCTACCAGAACAGCGTGTTGTGCGCGTCCGCCAAGTACGGCTGCCGTCGCACGCTGTACTCGCAGATCTGCGCTGTGTGCACGGAAGCCGCGGACGATTGCGTGGCGACTCCGAAGGGCTTTCTGTTCCCAGAGCTTTGATGGAGTGAGGTGAGTGAGTAGTGAGGAATGAGGGAAGAGAGGAAAGACTGACCTGAGTCTACCTGCTTATCTCCACGTAGAGCGAGAGAGAGGCGGTATTGTTTTCTACCGGTAGTTGAGTTGAGAAGCTCCTCCGTTTTTTTAATGTGCGTCATTGAGAATGATCGTGACGAAGTGAATGGCGAACGAAGTGAACCCATTTGCTCATTGCCACTGTTGGTGCTTCAGATGCTGCTCATCACCCTGAGCAGATTGACCAAAGTGGCTCAGATTCTAATACAGTGCTTTTTGGGTGAACGTATCAAATTGAATACCCTCTCGATTCTGATGATCTGCACTTTCAGTGTGATGTAAAAGTGCTTCGAATCCCTGTTTTGCACTGCCAACACTTGACGTGAGTTGGTGGATCGTACATAAAAGGGGATTCGAAAGCACTTTTACATCACACTGAAAGTACTCGTCGTAAAAGTCGAACGCGTCAAAAATAAGTTTAGACATTGCGTAGAAAATGTCGATAAACCGATTCCCTTTTCCTGTTTTTCCCTTTTCTCAGTCAAAGCGCAATCGCATCATCCAAGAAGAAAATAGTTTAATTTTGTTAAGTACGAATAGAAATTTAGGATACGTTTCCTATTTTTCACACATTGGTCGTTCTTCCATTTGTTTTCCCCCAAACTTAATACTTCCGACTGCCCTTTTTATGCATTTAGTATCAGCTCGCTGCTGTTGTCACTTTGGCCATTAATAAGTTCTCGAGTGA
>JAADVK010001229.1:0-10529 GCA_023334975.1 Globisporangium sylvaticum
AAAGTCCGGAGCGGACGCGTGAATTGGCTCGATCGCGGCTGCGCAGAGTCGGCAGAACGAGTCGCGCTTGAAATTCTCGAAGCCACACACTTGGCACGCGTTATAACCATCTGCAGCATCTCTGTATACCACGAAGGAGAAAAAAATCAATAGGAGAGCGCTAAACAAAGAGGCGAACATGAGTGAACAAACGCACTTGAACGCGACGTCCAAGTGGTAACCTTCTGGGTTCTTCACTACGCTTACGAAACCCACACACATAGATAAATAGTCAAACAAAGGTCAGTCAACCAGGCGACAGGTATTATGTAGCACAGCGAACTATATAATTTCCACGTACTGCTCCGGCGCAGTGTCGCGCGTGGTGGTGCCCAAGATGCCAATAGCGCCGCCAGCCCTGTCGCGATAGCGAGCGACAGCGAGCGATGAGCTTCTTCGGCGACCTGCCCCTGCGTATCCATACCAGGCACACGACCAGGAGCACGAAGGCGAACGCCAGCGCCAGCCCCCAGAGAACGATCGACAGTCCTCCGCTGTTGGTTGGTAAGTCGGTTGGCATGAGCAGCAGCTCTTTGCGGAGACGCCGTGCGAGCGAGCGCTTGATGCGGTCTTGTGCACAATGACGCCTGTTTCTTGCTGCGGATCTGACAGACACAAGTGCGATATGGAGACTCCATCGACTCATCCTGATCGAGCAGCGCGAAGTTTGCTTTCGCTTTGTGGGGTCGGTCCTGTTTTAGCGAGAAACCAGTGGGAGCTCCTCTCGAAATAAAATCCAGTGATTTATCGCTAAATATCTGGTTTTAGACAGGAGTTGCTTATGTGGATATCTTTGACATATATTCGAAGTATTTACCGCTAAAGTTCTAGCTTTTAGCCGAAAATTAACGATGTGATACAGTGCAGCATCTCCTTTTCACCCAAATGTTCCACCTTCTAATTGTAATACCCTTGCGACAATAACAATCGCAGCTCGAAATTTGTGATTCAATTTTTCTTTTCTTTTTCCTTTCTTACCTGATCCACCTGTGCAGTGTTATAACATGTTTTGTGGTCCGTCACTTCAACATCCTGAGTATTTTAATATTTACTCGAACGCTTATTCAATCTCCTCAGAATCTTGCACAAAAATCTGATTCTTCTGTGGTTGGAGCATAAAAAATCAACCTGAGCATAAAAAATGCAACCTGAGGATGGGCTGTTGCTTCATGAAGCTCAACAAACCCATTCCCATTCAGCAAACAGCGCGCCACAGCACACAAGTGACAAGGACATCAGAAGAATGGAGGAAGGCTTCGCAGTGGTCGCTGGCGGCGTCATCGTGCTCGCAGGCGCGCTCATGTGGTGGATCCGCACGCACGACGCCGAGAGCCAGCGCCTCGACGACCTGCGCGCGCCACTGCTGCTCAAGTACGCCCCGTGCTCTTAGTTGTGTCCATACTTGCCGACTGCAATGACGGCTCTTTGCTGACTGCTCTCAATGTGGATCGCTGTGTGTACATATTGTGCAGCGGCGGACGTGTCATGAAGCACCGACTGGAAGCTGCCTCCAGGTATGAGCTCCTCGCTATTCCTACTGTGCCTGCCAGTTAGTTCCGTGCTTGCTAATATTTTTTATCATGTATGTGATTTGATGAACTCAGAGACGCCGAAGCGGGATTCAACAAGTGCCTCTTTTGCGGGTTTGAGAACTTCAAGCGCATTCCGTTCTGCAACCTGTGCGGCGCCAAAGTGCGCGAGTACGTGCGCCACATGGACGTGCACAAGGCGCCGCCGCACTGGCGGACGCTCTCGCTGCGGCAGAAGCGAGCGAGGTGCGCAAATGGCTTCTGTGTTGTCTTGTTCGTTAATGTGGAGCCGGAATGCTGATGAAAGAGTCCTTGTCGTATTACTGTGAGCAGATTGCGCAAGGAGTGGCTTCGCAGGATCGACGTCGAAGGCAACCTATACTGGTACCGCGAGAGCCGAAGCAAAACGACGAGGACCACCACGCGGCGCTTGCCGGGCTTCATGCTGCACTTCGAAATGGACCAAGAGACAGCAGCGTGTGTGAGGTCCAGCGTATACAATGAAAACAAGGCGCTTTCAGACCAGGAAGGCTCTCTACTTCCATCAAAGGTGACGATCGAGATCATCCCTCCTGACACAGAGCAGCAGCAGCCAGCAGCAGACGATCCGTCCACTGTGAATGAGGTCAACTCGGAGGATCCAGACCTCCCAAAGGCGCTCGAGAAGCATACTGTGATCCATATGATCAGCATCGAAGCCGCGCTTCAGACGCTCACGCTCACCGAGTCCTCCGCCGCTGATCCGTCAATCCCGCCCCTGGACAAAGATGATGTTGATGAGAGCAACAGCACCAGTCAGCAAGATCTCTTAAAGTGGAAACAAGCACTGCTTACGTCTGTGCAAGACTTCCCGACCAAGTACTCCCGCTTCGTCTCGTCCACAGCAGGTTTGCTCATCCAAGCGACGGAGCAGTACATCAAGCTCAGCATTCGCCGCGACAGTCTCCTCGACGACTCGATGGAGGCGCTGAGTATCATCCCACGGGCCAATATCCGCTCTGTGATGCGGATTGACTTCACTGGCGACCAAGGTGTGGACGCCGGCGGTCTGCATCGAGAATGGCTCATGATTCTGAACCAGGAGCTCGCAGACCCAGCAAATGGCGTGTTCAAATGCGTCGACATGGCCGAGCAGATCTTCTACCTGAACCCGAACTCGGCCCACGACATTGGCGAAGACCACCTCATGTACTACTTTGCGACTGGTCGACTCGTGGGACGATCGCTCCTGGAAGGACAGGTGCTCAACTTCCACCTGGCGCTGCCATTGCTCAAGATCATCCTCGGAATCCCCATAGCACTGACAGATCTTGAGTACTTCGACCCGGAAGCCTTCAAGAGTCTCATGTGGATCAGCGACAACGACGGCGTAGGCGATCTGGGGATCGACTTTAGCATCATGGAGAAGCGCGGCGACGACATGGTCGTGATTGATTTGATTGAAGACGGACGCAACATCGACGTCACAGACGAGAACAAGGACCTGTACCTGGAGCGCAGATTTAGGTACCTGCTGTTTGAGAGCGTGTCCAGCCAACTGTTTGCATTCCTGAAGGGGATCTACGAGGTGATCCCGCACGAGATGCTGATGCTGTTCGACCCCGAGGAGTTTGATTATCTGTTGTGTGGCTCGGACGAGATCAACGTGGACGAGTGGGAGAAGCACACGATCGTGAGCGCGACGCTGCAGAAGCACGACCGGGTGCTCAAGTGGTTCTGGGAGCTGGTGCGGGAGATGCCGAACGAGTACCGTCGGCGACTGCTGCATTTCGCGACCGGGTCGTCGCGGATCCCCCTCGGGGGCTTTGGCGCACTGACCAGCAACGACGGACGCCTCTGTCCATTCACGCTGAAAGGCGTAAGACTGCAAGTGAACGAGTACATCGCGAGCCGCGCGTGCTTCAACCGTCTGGACATCCCGCTGTACGAGTCCCGCGAGCAGATGAAGCGAGTGCTGCTCGGCACGCTGGAGATTGAGGAGTTTGGGTTCACGAGGGATTAGGAGGGATTAGGAGGGCCAGGGACGTTAAGGGGCCAAGGCGGATCGACGATATGAGGGGCCGAACAGTACGAAGTCCAAGTCCGGTTAACGTTCGAGCTGTAAGAACTACCAAATGTAGTGAGCACACACATCACAGCACTCAACCATGGTTTGTGTTGGGGATAGTGGATGGCAGCATCTTTTTGAAACGCGTGTAGTTATTACCATATCTACAGTAAAACGTATTTACCAGCAAAGACTTGCCTTTGTGGGTACGATTTGACTTAACCCAGAAGAAGCAAGCGTACCAAGGCCAAAGCGCCAATACAGCAACTCGCACTCCGCTCTCCTCCTGTTTGCACTTGTGTGCGCTTGTGTGTGTGTACTTGTGCGAGAGTGTGGAGCGATGGCGGACAGCGCTGGTCCGGAGATCATGCTGATCGTGCTGCTCACTATGTTCTTGTGCATGTTCGCGTGCTGGATCGTGGAGCGGCAGGACAAGCAGCAGGCTGCGGGCGGCCTCAACGCGCCGCTGCTGCAAGGGTGAGGGAGTGCGTCGCGCAGTGGTCGTCTCATTCTGTGTCTGCGTGCTGGCTGCGTATACTAACTGCTGTTGTTGGTTGGGTTCCTAATGGGCAATAGCCGAAACAGGCATCGTCTTGAAGTTGCGTCCAGGTGAGCACTCGTGCAATGGACTCAAGAGACCTCCATTGTTGTACTGGTAGCTGTTGGTGGTGGTGGTGGTGGTGGCGCGGAACTTACTCACTGTTGAATCTCTGGTGGCATTGCGTGCTCTTTGTTGCTTCGTCAGAGACGCTCACGCAGGGTACTACAAGTGCCGCCTGTGTGGCTTTGAGAACTTCAAGCGGCTCTTGTTCTGCAGTCTGTGCGGCACGAGCCTCCGGCTCACGGCACCTCTAGAGATCCCAAAACCCGGTGCTGAGAATATTCCTCAGCGCCAAAGGCGAGCAAGGTTTGTGGTGGATGAATCGCTACTGTTACTTGGCTCTCGGGTCTGTTGAAACAAATGGAGGATTGACTGACTGACTGACTGGGAGTTTATTGTGTGTTGTTTCTATCACTCAGGTCGAGAAGGGACTGGACTCGCAAGCTCGATGTGGAGGGTAAGTTGTTCTGGTACCAGGCTGAGAACTGGGAGACCAAGCGTCGGTACCAGGGCTATACGCTGCGCTTCGTGCTGAATGATGCGCAATCGGGACCAACAAACGCTCTGCCTGAGATTGATGGAGAACCTGAGCCTGAGGACCAGGATCAGGTGTCGACTGGTTGCGAACCAAAAGCGCCACCACTCGTGGTGATTGAGGTGTTCCCACCAGACGTCCCGCCCCCAGTAGATGCTGCGGTTCCGTCCAACACGTCAAGTACTACTCCAGAGACACCACCACAGCCAGTCGCACCAGAGACTGAAGCCCAAATTGTCGACGAGCCACCTGAGACCCAAAGTGTGGCGCTGAACGAGAAAAGCGCTGTCATTCGCGATCTCAGCTCCCAGACTTCGCGCCTGACGCTCGTGCTCATCGACTCCGAGTCTTCCGATCCGTCCCAGCTGCCTCTGGAACACGACGACAATATCCAACTGACCAACATCAGTACTATCGACTGGCCGACAATGATCGAGATGGCGCAGAAGGATTTCCCGACAAAGTACTCGCACTTCGTAACCACGACCGCCAACTTGCTCGTGCACGCGAGCAAGCAGTACATCAAGCTCAGCATCCCGCCTGACAATTTGCTCGCCAACTCGTTGACGGCGCTGAGTATGATCCCAAGGTCGTACATCCACTCGGTGATGCGGATTGAGTTTGCAGGTGGTCGCGGCGTCGACGCTGGTGCGCTTCAGCGTGAATGGCACGTGCTTCTGAACCGGGAACTAGCGAATCCGCTCAAGGGGGTGTTCAAATGCGTCAACGAAGCCGAGCAGACATTCTACCTGAACCCGAACTCGGCCCACGACGTTGGCGAAGACAACGACCACCTCCTGTACTATTTTGCAGCGGGGCGACTCGTGGGAAGGTCGCTCCTGGAAGGCCAAGCGCTCAGCTTCCACCTGGCGCTGCCGCTGCTGAAGATCATACTGGACGTGCCGCTGACGTTCCCGGACTTGCAGTACTTTGACCCCGAGGCGTACAAGAGTCTGGTGTGGATCATGCGGAACGACGGCGCTGGCGACCTGGGACTCACATTCAGTGTCATGGAGCAGCGCGGCAACGAAATGGTCGAGGTTGACTTGATCGAAAATGGCCGCCACATCGACGTGACCGACGAGAACAAGGACTTGTACCTGGAGCACAAGTTTCGGTACCTGCTCTTCAAGAGCGTGTCCAGCCAACTCTTCGCGTTTCTCAAAGGCATCTACGAGATCATCCCGCAGGAGTTGCTCATGCTCTTTGATCCCGAGGAGTTCGACTACGTGCTCTGCGGCTCGAACGACATCGACGTGGACGAGTGGCAGCGCAGCACGATCGTGAGCATCAATCTGCAGCGCCACGGGAACACGCTCAAGTGGTTCTGGGAGATCGTGCGCGAGATGCCGAACGAGTACCGTCGGCGCCTGCTGCTCTTCGCCACGGGGTCCTCACGCGTGCCCCTCGGAGGATTTTCAGCACTCACCAGTGTCGATGGACGACTGTGTCCGTTCACACTCGTTGGCATCAAATTGGCAGAGTCCACGGGGTGCATTGTGAGCCACGCGTGCTTCAACCGCCTCGACATCCCGCTGTACAAGTCGCGGTATAGCCTAGAGACGATGCTGCGCACGATCCTAGAGACCGAGCAGCACGGGTTTACCACCGACTAGCGGAGACCTTCATATAGGTGCTGGTACAAAATTGTGATGATGACATTCAAAAGACCTACTAAGTACATTTAACGGTCTACCGGTACATACAATACGCACTAACGTTACGACAGTCCTCGCCAATGGCTGTGTGTTTGGCGTGCTACAGATCGAGGATCATGCTCGTGATGTCCAAGGCAAACCCGGCGGCCTCGATCACGTCCTCTGCCTCAATTGAATTCGACCTCTCGCGGTTGTATTTGCGCTTGCGCTTCCAGGCGACCGCGTTGATCTCGTCCGAGCCGCACAACAGGTAGTCGAACTCCTCGGGATCGAAGAGCATCAGCAGCTCCTGCGGGATCACCTCGTACAAACCCTTGAGGAAACAGTAGAGCTGGCTGGACACGCTCTCGTAGATCTGGTAGCGGAACACGCGGTTGAGGTACTCGTCCTTGTTCAGGTCCGTCACGCGGACGTTGCGGCCGTCGGGGATCAAGTCCACCACGTGCTTGGGCTTCTCTTTGTCATCCTCGTTCTCATCGTCGTCACCATCACCGTTCTTGCCAAAGGTCTCCTCAACACAGAAGTGCAGAGCCTTGGTATCGTCGCCATCTTCATCGCCATCGCCTGCTTCTTCATCCACTAACAGTGCCAACAGCCTCTTGTAGCCCTCGGGGTCGACGTACTCCAGGTCATTGAACGACACCGGAAGCCCGAGCATGATCTTGAGCAGCGGCAGCGCCAGGTGGAAGCCCAGCACCTGGCCTTCCAGCAGCGCTCGTCCGACCAAGCGTCCCGTGGCAAAGTAGTACATGAGGTGCTGCTCGCCAATGTCGTGCAGCGAGTTCGCGTTCAGGTAGAACGTCTGCTCCGTGTTGGTGATCGCTCGAAAGACGCCGAAGTCCGGCTCCGCGAGCTGGTGCGTGAGGAACGTGAACCACTCCTGGTACCTCCTTGCCGCCGAGTCACTCGCTGTTGAGTTTCCTTGGTCGCTGTCGCCGATGAAACTCACGTGGAGCGCCGAGCGGATGCTGCCGCGCGGGATCACGGCCAGCGACTCCATCGAGTCCTCCAGCAGCGTGCCGCGCGAGATCGTGAGCCGCAGCAGCTGCTCCTGCGCCGGCACCAGACTGCCCGCGGCCGCAGTCGCGAAGCACGCGTACTTGGTCAGGAACCCTTGGTCCGCGAGCTCGAGCACCTGATGCCACTGCAAACTACCGTGGTGGCCGTCCTCCACGGGGATGTGCGCCGGGTTGGCCAGCGACGACTCGGTGAGCTGGATCTCCGCGAGCACGACCTCGAAGCTCAGGTTCTCGACCACCTGTTCCTTGGAGAGCGGGGTCTCAATCACCACTTTCGAGCTCCCGGTCTTGGTGTTGCTGCTGCTACCTGTGAGGGCTGCGATGTCCTGGGCGTGGTGACTCTCGAACCGCAGCGCGTAGCCCGGGAACCGCGTGACGCTCATGTTGAAGCCGCCGACGTCGTCCCGGTACCAGAAGAGGTCGCCGTTCACGTCGAGCTTGCGCAACCACTCCTTGCGCAGCTTGGCGCGCACCTGGCGCTGGCGCACGTTGAGCGTCTGCAGCGGCCGCTGGGACTCCTTGATGTAGAGCTGCTCGTACTTGTCATCTGAGGCGCCAGTGGTGGTACTCTTGCTCTTGATTCGCGCGAGCGCGTTCGTACACAGACGGCAGAACAGGAACCGCTTGAGGTTCTCAAAGCCGCAGAACGCGCACTTGTTGTGGCCCTCAGCGGCGTGTCTGTCAACATACACATACAATAATAATACACAGGTCAAGGGCCACATTCGTTAGACAACCACCCAGCCAACCATACACACACACACACACAGCCAGCAGCTCCTCAATGGCACAGTACCAACCTGAAGGACACCTCCGCGCGGTTCTGCTCGGCGAGCGACACGAGCGGCGCGCGCAGCGTGTCTTCCGAGTCGCGCTTGTTGGCTCTCCCACTGCTGCCACCACCAGTGGTTTTCTTGCAGCACGCGTAGCAGCCGTAGAGCGAGCAGATCAGCGAGGCCACTGCGAGGAGCACGCCGAACACGTTGAGCACCGCGCTGCCGTCGCCATCCTGACTGCTCATGGCTATCGCAATATCGCTGGTGCGTTGTGGCTTGTGGGTTGATGGAAATGGTTCTGTGACTGGGTTCCTCGCCGCCACCACCAAGACCTCCTTGCACCCACAACAATCACAACAACCAGCAGCGCTTGCCTGACGAGTAGACGACAGACAGGTCCATCTCCCCCAACGTGTATGTAGTGTACCCCTGTGCTTGAGGCGTGGGGTCCAAACAACACAAACCCGTCATATCTTTACAGTACCTGGCGGAGGTCTCAACAGTTCAGCACTTGTGATTGAGGAGAGCAATCCGCTGCTTCATCCAACCCAAGCATGAGCGACGGCAGCCCGTTGCTGCCGGTGCTGCTGGGCGTGGGCGTGGGCCTCGTGATGATCGCCTGCTGCGTCTGCGCGTGCGCCAAAATGGGCGGCAGCAGCAGCGAGCGCGCGTCGCAGCAACAGGAGCTTCTGCGCGCGCCTCTCATCCCAAAGTGCGTCTGTGTCCATGTCATTCGTTCGTATTGTGGCAGGCTCGCGATGTGCTGCCGCTATACAATATGTGTGCCCTATGCAATATCTTACAGAATTACTGTGTGGTCATGTGCTGTTTGTTGTGTGTGGCGTTAGTGTGTATGATGGCAATAGGAACCCGCGACATCGGCTGGAAGCTGCCACCAGGTAATCTTCTACCTCTGACCATTTAGGTGCTGAGCCATCCATCGATCAATTATTGAGAGCTAGCTTCTAAGCTTGTACGATAATAACTATTATGAACACAGAGACGCACAGGCCGGATTCAACACGTGCAACTTCTGCGGCTTTGAAAACTTTCGGAGACACGCCTTTTGCAACCTCTGCGGCTCGCAGATTCACCCCAAAGACTCGCGCAAGAGCAGAGACGCAGCAGCTGCGGTTATTGCGCTAGACGAACTGCCGACAGGCGCCACGCAGCGAGAGAAGCGCGCTAAGTGCCGCAAGGACTGGATCCGCAAGATCGACGTCGAGAACCGAGTATTTTGGTACCAAACGCCGAGAAAAAGCAGACAGCCTGCCCGGCAGTATGTGGGCTACGTAGCGCATTTCATCAAGGAAGCAGCCACGCCCACACTGGAAGAGCTAGTGAGCCAACAGAACGGGACGACTGCTGCTGCTGCGCCATCGAAAGTGACGATTGAGGTTCTCCCACTTGAAACTCCTCCTGTGTCAGCTGATGGGAACGAGGTCACTGCGAACGAGGAATCCCAGCAAGCCCAGGAGGAAGGACCGGGTCAACAACCTGTGGCGTATCCCAAAGAAGCGGTGGTTCAAAGCCTGAGTATGGAGGCGTCTTTCCGAACGCTGCTGTTGACTGAGTCCTCTGTCGCAGACGCTGCTCAGATGCCGCTGAGAGACGACGACGACGACGGCAACACACAACAAGACACTGCTCGTTGGAGGAAGATCCTCAAGGTCGCGTCCCAGGATTTTCCCACAAAGTACTCGCATTTCGTGTGCTCGGCCGCGGATTTGCTTGTCGACGCGAGCAAACAGTACTTCAAGATGACCATCAGCCGAGACGCACTGCTTCAAGACTCGATGGAGGCACTGAGCGTCATCCCTCACGCGAGCATCCACTCGGCGATGCGGATCGAGTTTCTCGTCGAGCGTGGCGTTGACGCAGGCGCGTTGCAGCGAGAATGGCTCATGATTCTGAACCAGGAGCTCGCAGACCCAGCAAATGGCGTGTTCAAGTGCGTCGACATGGCTGAGCAGATCTTCTACCTGAACCCGAACTCGGCCCACGACATTGGCGAAGACCACCTCATGTACTACTTTGCGACTGGTCGACTCGTGGGACGGTCGCTCCTGGAAGGACAAGTACTCAACTTCCACCTGGCGCTGCCTCTTCTGAAGATTGTGCTGGGCCTCCCGTTAGTGCTCACAGATCTGGAGTACTTCGACCCCGAGGCGTACAAGAGCCTCATGTGGATCAAGGACAACGACGGCGTGGGCGACCTGGGGATCGACTTTAGCATCATAGAAAAGCGCGGCGACGACATGGTCGTGGTGGACCTGATTGAAGATGGACGCGACATCGACGTCACGGACGACAACAAGGGGTTGT
>JAADVK010001230.1:0-10509 GCA_023334975.1 Globisporangium sylvaticum
AATTCAAAAAACCGTGTGGACGGCGGAGGAAGAGAGAGAGGGGAGAGGGGACGCAGACCAAGACCCCAGACGACTCGAGGGAGGAGGGCGACCGCGCACCCTAGGGTCGCTTTTGGACAGCGTTTTGAATAGAAAAAGTCCCACAGTCCCGAATTCGACGACCGCGAAACTGGGAACGTTCGTTTGGTTTGCCAGCGCGTCCCGAACATGAAGTGAGTTGTCCCGAAAAATGTCCAATTTGAAGCCAAAAGACAGCCCAGTAGTTGCATACCCTTTCCAAAACGATCGAGTTTGCAATATAGAAATATTGGAGACGAGAGTAGTCTTTGCTGATCAAGGTGTTTGATGCAAAACCTCTATTTCTGTATACCTGACTGACACTTGGGGCTAGATAACCTCTATGGTTTGGTGAATATGAAAAAGCTAGAATGGGGTGTACCTACTTGGTAAAAGTGACTGCCTGAATGTATGGTCAAGTGTTTCTCAGTTGAATCAACATTTCTGATCATCTGGAAAAGACCACGACGAGAGTGTACTATAGGAGACACAACAATACCATCACAAGATGCAAACCTGCAAACACTCACTCAAACGCACAGGAGAACTGAGAAGAGGGAAACTCGCATTCCCACAGCCGAGCTCCTGTGACTGTTGTTGTTGTTGTTGATTGGGTATGTCTGAACGCCGTCATGTGATGATGATTTTTCCTGGTGGGCTGTTACTCTTCTCCACCTTCCGTCCGGTCGGTCATTTTGGCTCACTTTAGCTGTGGACGGTCGGCGCGACAGAACGAACTCGCCTCCGACTCACGCAGCAGCAACGCACGAAAGATCAACAACGACGAGGAGATGAGTGATCTGGCAGTGTGTGGCAGCAGCCAGCGTGGTCGCCAGATTCCCCGAAACGGTACCTACTGATCGGTGGCAGCAATGGCGACGGGCGCATGCTCCCGCCCCGACAACAACAAATCAGCTTCGCCAGTCTGAGCAATCTCGAACGCTTGGCTATTTCCGATCGCAGCGCCAGAGAAAGTTCAACCATGTGCGAGGCGTACAGTTGGAGGTTTTGTTACAAGTCGCAACTGACTTAGGAATAGATCGACTCTCTTCTCACATTGAAAAATGGAACTTTACTCACTGGGAAGAGTCAGCACATGTTTGTTTGCACTCAGTCACTTCGCAAAGGCTCAAATGCGAACATGCATGCGTAATGGAGCCATGCGCTTTCGATTTCCATTCGCGAATTCAAGGCGGTCAGGAGAGAACCGCGTGTTGTTATTTATAAATTGCCGCGCGCATTGCAATGCACAGTCACATTGTCAACAGCATGTGTAGTTTACTGGTAGGCCGACTGACTGGTTGCTTGGTGTGAGGGGGTCTGTCTTTCACTCGCCCTTCCGGAGCAAGCTGCTGCAAAGTGACGCAGCATGAGCAAGACTGGAGCCATCCATGGATGCAAACTGCAGTTTTGTTTGGTGGGTCATCGAAGGGAGCCAAGGTGTCGTACTTTGCGAAGACAGGACGGCACACAAGTATTTTCACACGTTCTGAAATACGTGTGGCATGCCGAGCTGAGCTGGCAGGCATCTCGTGCCCATTGCTTTGCTTTGATGGCGCGCCACTGGCGCCTCTCGTGGGTTCCAAGTACATAAAGTATTGTATAAGCGAAGAGGAACACCTTCTCATACCAAATTGAGCAATGAACATTCGACGTCGTGTCACTGCTGATTGGCTGCAGGGGCCAACAGGTAAACGGACGAACGCGTGGCAAAGGCAGAGTTGACGACGGAGCTTGGGCTCAGTGTCGAATTTGCCAGCGGTCCTCACCTCACCTCACCCGATGCGAAATGCTCGCATTCGCGCCGATGGATCAAAAGGGCGAATGGAATGGCTTGCAGCCAGCGCAGGGTTGTGAAGCCTGCCCTCAGATCAGTTCACGTTGGTGAAAGCCTTGTATAAAAGGGTACCACGTCCATTGAGACCAAAAGTCCGTTTTAAAGAATGTGTTTTGGTGCTTTGCATCAATGTAAACTAATTGAAAGAGGTATACGTAACACTTACAGCATGTTTATAGATGCCAGGCAGAACCTCCACGATCCTTGCAGTGCATCTCTGATGCAGACCTCTATGCCCAGCCTCTTCACTTCAAACGTCGCCCCTCCCGATAACTAGCTAAACGCAGTCTATAAAGCCGAGTCAGCTCTCCCGAGTGACCGCACCGTGTGTGTAATGGTCGCCGCTGATTGGGCCGCACAAGTCGCTCTGACCCACTCTCGGTTCTATAAAAAGGCCAGTCAGCGTTCCGTCTCTCTATTTCCTGCTCTCTTGACTCTTTGTGTGTGTGTGTGTGTGAGAAATCAAGCAAGAGTTTGTGCGGTTGGATGAACACACTTGCTTTTTGTATGTGCGCGCCACGCGCTTGGCAAAAACAAGATCAGTCGTTGCGTTGTGTGTTTGTGTTTTGTGTGCTTGTTTGGTTGTTTGACACAACTCGCCTGTTGTTTGACTCGGCTTTAGCGAGTTGTGGTGCAAAGCAAGCAAGAAGCAAGCAAACAAGGCAACAACAAGCAGGACAGACAGACAGCCTGACGAGCGCACAATCTCGGAGCTCGGCATACACAAAAGGACCGACCAGCCCAAGTTCAATTATCATACACCAACCCAGCGCGCGCCTTCCTTCCTTCCTTCCTTCCCTCTCAGCAAAGCGCTCCATACGCGCCTCGGTCGGAAAAGAAGAACGAACGCAGCTCTCATTCGACCAAGAACCGACGAGAACGCGCGCGCAAGAAAGACACGCAAAACAACGCAAACAAGCAAGGTCGCCCCTAACAAGGACTCGTCTTGCTCTGCTTGTCTTTGCTAGTGTGTGCTTGTGTGTGTGTTGTGCGTACTTACCGGCATCTCTGGTACCAACACCAACACCACTCTTCACGTGAGTATCAACAGTATCAACAAGAAGCGCTCGTAGCCGTCCATTTACCATCGTCACTATGGTCCGCTCGCTGCCGCTGCGCAACGGCTTCTTCGCGGCGCCGCAGGTGACGCTCTCGGACGAGAACGACCTGCTGCTCTGGGGCCGGTCGCTCGTGCCGGACCTGCACCACCACCCGGAGGCCGAGTGGACGCTGCTGCAGGAGAAGAAGGGCGTGCAGGTGTGCCAGGACCGCCAGAAAGGAGGGCTCACGTACAGCATCAAGGGCGTGGCCACGGTGCGCGCGTCGCTGGACGACGTCATGGAGCTCTTCTCGGCCGCGTCGACCTCGGACTTCCGCACGCTCATGCAGCTGCAGCTGCGCGAGTTCTTCGCGGACGCCGCCGTGCTCTTCCACAACGAGCAGAACGAGAGCGAGACGCTCGGCATCAAGTGGCTCGCGATGCGCAACAAGAAGAGCGCGATCAACCCGATCGTGCACATGCACGACTTCTGCGTGCTCGAGTACACGGGCGTGCTCGGCGCGGACGCGATCGGCGGCGACCCGGACAAGCCCATCGGCGTCTGCCTCTACGAGTCGATCGAGCAGATGGAGTGTCCGCCGCTGTACGAGTCGCACCGGCTCGAGCGCGGCTCGATCTCCAAGTGCGGCTACCTGTTCCGCCCGCGCGAGGAAGGCGTGGTGGAGGCCCAGTTCGTGTGCTCGATCCGCCAGCCGCCCAACCAGCGCTCCAAGCGCCGCATGAACCGCAGCCTGCTGCTCAACTGGGCCGAGTCGGTGGGCGTGATCGAGGAGAGCATCAGCCGAAGGCGCATCAGCCGCGAGCTCACGCTGCGCCGCCAGCCCACGTGGGTGAACGACAAGGACCGCGCGTGCTGCCACCTGTGCCTCAAGACGTTCACGAACACGCGCCGCAAGCACCACTGCCGCGCGTGCGGCGAGATCATCTGCCGCAGCTGCTCGCTCTACAAGTCTGTGGACCTGCAGTCCGTGGGGCTCACGACGCTGCGCGTCTGCAAGGCGTGCATGGACGGCACCAAGGCCGAGAAGGAGGCGGCGGCCAGCACGACGCCCAACTCGGTCGCGTCGCCGTCCAATGCTGCTGCGAACGGCACGTCTGGCTCGTTAGCGCCCCCCGTGTCCGCCTCCAGTTCCACGGACGTGCTGGCGCTGCCCAATGGCGTGGACGACGACAAGCTCCGTGACGCGGTGGAGGAGTACGCGCTGGCGCTGCCCACGCAGCAGGTGTCCACGGTGCCGGACCTCGTGGGCATGGCGTGGCTCAAGCAGATCGCGATCCGCGACCCGTCCAAGCGCGAGATGGTGAGCGACCTCATGGAGCGCCTGCGCCTCGAAGCGCAGGACCAGTACGCAAAAGCAGAGGAGAAGGAGGAGCAGGTGGACATCTACGACACGCTCTGCGACCTGGCGGCGCAGGCGCTCGCGTGCAAGTACGCGGTCGTGAGCCTCGTGGACGAGAACCGCCAGTGGTTCAAGAGCGCGATCAACGTGAAGGAGTCGGACGTGCCGCGCGACTTCAGCTTCTGCGAGTACCCGGTGCGCGACCAGCGGCCGCTCGTGGTCATGGACGCTTTACGGGATCCGCGCTTTATGAACCACCCGTTTGTGACCGGTCCGCTCGCGGTGCGCTTCCTAGCGGGGGCGCCGCTGTTCACCGTCGACAACGAGTGCGTGGGGGCCGTGTGCGTGCTGGACACGGACCCGCGCCACACTTTGCAGGAGAACCAGATCGCGACGATGCAGAATTTGGCTCACTTAGCGATGGTGATGGTGCAGGAGCGGCGCGAGGCGCAGACCAAGTTCGCGCGTGCGGCCGCGGCGTCGTCGCAGCTGGTGATGGCGCCGCCGCGTCACCAGATGATGCATCCTTTGCACCCGCACCACCAGCAGCACCACCAGCAGCAGTTCAACCCCAGCTACAGCTACGGCCCGCAGCCGCCTCAGTACGCGCCAGTGGTGACCTCTTCGTCGTCCGACATGGTGCCGCTGAGCAGCTACTCGGGCGAGTCGTCGTCCATGATCGTGCAGGCCAAGCCGCCGCAGCCGCGCGAGGACCCGGTGCTGAAGGAGCAGATGATCCAGCTGCTGCAGAAGGCGTCCCAGGTGCGCGACCAGGTGAACCTGCAGTCCCAGCAGACCACCGCGCAGCAGGCGGGGCTGCAGAGCTCGGGCGAATAAAGGACATCGTGATCACATCAAAATATATACACACAGAATTATCATCCATCCATCCAGCAAGAGCATTCTGTTTGAACGTAGTACCAGGGATACGTTTGGTACCACGATGGCTTGCTTCGACCACGCGGGTATGATCGGAACATGGACCAGCAGATATCGAAGCACAGCAATGTGGGTGGGTCCTCTTGAGCTGCTCGTACCAACCAAAGCCTCATGGGCAATCGGAGAAGTCTATAGAATGTTGATGAATGGAACGAACATTCGTCAAGATGCACAACATACCGCACTGTGAGCGAGCCCAAGCCGCCGGAGCCTGAACAACGGTGTGGAAGGGCTGCCTTTTTTCGCGTGTCAACCAATATAAACCCACCTTTTCCCCCCTCCTCTCTATTACCTTGGCGCAGTTAGCATTACGCAGCATGGCATGGTCGTGTTCTACGTTAGTCCGAACATTGTTTGCAAGTTTTGGTTTGATTATTGATTTTGGTTTTGGTAGGTATTATGGCCCCCATACACACGTCGCTGGGAATGAAAGAAGCACAGGAACAGCTGACTACTGTTCCTACTTCTTTGGAGGTCCGAAGAGGCTGCCGCTCGCGTCCCAGTCGTCGTCGGAGGAGTCGGAGTCGTCCGACTCGACCGCACGGAGTCTCGCAGCTGCGCTTGGGATCGGCGGGTGGACGACCCCGGCAACAGGAGCGGCGCTCGTCACCGGAGGTCCAAAGAGCGAGTTGCTGCTCGCTGATGATGATGATGGCTGGGGTTGTGCGCTTCCAAACAAAGACGGCGCTGGTGCCGACTGGAGAGTTGGTGCTGGAGCCGATTGAAGCGTGGCAACTGGTGGTGCAGCTGATAACACCGGTGCTGGTCGTGGCGCTGCTGCTGCTGCTGAAGCTGGAGCTGGAGCTGGAGCTGGCTTCGCTGGTGCCGAGCCGAACAGCCCACCGTCATCGTCACTCCAATCGCCGTCGCTGTCGTCCGAATCCGACACTTGGCGCTTGATGAGCGGATTTGCGAGCGGTGGCGGCGCTGTCGTAGTTGCTGCCACTGGACGAATAGGAGGAGCTGCTGCGAATGGAGGTGGTGCTGTAGTGGTGGCAGCTGGTGCAGACACAGGTGCAGGTGCGCTGAATGTACTTCGCGCAGGCGGAGCGCCAAACAACCCTCCTGCATCCGATTCTGCGTCACTGGAGTCACTTAGCACGCGCGATTGAAGCGGGGGAGCAAGAACAGCTGGTGCAGGTCGAGATGCTGGTGGGACTGCAGCACGCGCTGCCGGTCGTGGGCCTCCAAACAAGCCGCCGTCGTCACTGTCATCATCACTGTCGCTTACAGATTGAGTAAACACTGGTGGTGGACGCGCTGGCGCAGACACTGGAGGCGGTTGGGCTCTTGCTGCAGGAGTCGGCGCAGGTGCTGATCTCTTCGGCGCTGCTCCAAACAAGCCACTGACAGTACTTTCGTCACTGTCGCTGTCATCTTGATCAAACAGCGATGGCTTCACGACTCGCGGTTGTGCTGGAACGATTGGGTTGATCACCGGCGCAGGTTTGCTCTCGAGTCTTGGTGCACTCATTGCAGCTGCAGGAGTGGCAGCCGGCGCCGGCTTGGGCTTTGCTCCAAACAAGCCGCCGTCGCTGTCGTCGTCGCTGCTATCATCCGAGTACACTTGAGCTCGACGGGGCGGGATAACGCTTGAAGCTGGTGGTACAGCAACTGGTTGTGGCGCAGCTACCGCTGGTGCCGTTGGAGCCGCAGTCGCAGTCGCAGCAGCGCTCTTCGGCTTTGGCGCGCTACCAAACAGACCGCCGTCATCGCTATCGTCATCGCTATCATCATCGCTGCTATCATCCGAAAGAGCTGGACGCGAGCGCTGCTGCTGCGGTGGCGCAAGAACTGGCACTGGTGCAGGTGTTGGCGCTTTCGCGGGGGCTTTGAAGCTCGACGTTCGACCGAAAAGCCCGCTGACAGTGGACTCTGCGTCACTGTCGCTCTCGGAGAAGTACGTATTCTTCTTGGCTTCCAAGGATGCTGGTTGGGGTGCGCCAGCTTGCTTTGCGTCCAGCATGGGGAGTCGGAACCCTTGAGGCGGAGCTGCTGCGGCTGCTGGCTTTGACTTTGACTCGCTGCCTCTACCAAACAGCGCGGTCTCTTCATCGTCCGACGATGAATCATCGAACGAGTCGGCACGACGCGCTGACGATTGCCGCTTAGCACCATCAGCTGCAGGTGTAGACGACGAGCCGAAGAGATCGTTGCTCGACTGCTCTGCAAACAGACTGTTTTGTGGCGCAGACGACTGCTTTGTCTCTTCATCTGGTGGGAAGAACACGCTGTTGGTTGCTGCTGGTGTTGTCTTGGACTTTGGTGGCGCGCCAAAGAGACCGCCGTCACTGTCGTCGTCCGAGCTGTCAAAGAACTGCGCTTTCTTCTTCGCCGGCGGTGGCGTCTGCTGTCGTCTCGGCTGTTGAACAGGCGTTGGCGGCAATGCCGCAGCTGCAGCTGCAACCGGTTTCTTCTTTGACTTGCGCTTGGCGTCCTCCTCGCTGTCATTGTCACTCGACCAGTCGCTGTCGTCATCGCTCTCGCTTTCTTCATCATCACCATCCGCGTCAAACGGCGTCTTTCGTCGTGAGCCAGAGGCAGCAGGCTGACGCGCCATACTCGAGCGTTGCTGTTGTTGCTGTGGAGGTAGCGGCTCGGAAGCCGGTGGACGACCGAACAAACCGCTGGTATCGCTATCCTGGGAGTTCGAGCGCTGTCGACCAGGAGCAAGCGACGAATCGTCCGAGTCTTCATCCGAACCTTCTGAATGCGCTGCCGCCGCCGCTCCCTTAGACGCGCGCTTCTTTCGCGGCGCAGTCGACGCCGAAGAGACCGACTCGTCCGAGCTGCTGTACGACGAGCCGTACTCCGAGTCGCTGGCGTCGCTCGAGCTCTCGGAATCGGAATCCGGCGCGGCACCGAGCCCGAGCGTCTCGTCTTCCAGGAACTCACGCGTGCCGATGATGAACGGCAGCGGCCGCTCGTTGTAGATGTCCAGCACGGTGTCAAACTGCGAGGATGTGTCGCTCGTGTCGTCGTCGTCGTCGTCGTCGTCGTCGAGCATCGCGAAGAGCTTCATCGCTTCAAGCCCCATCTCGAGCGCCGTGCGGTACTTGGTCACGACCGACTCGGCGCTCGCCTTGACGCTCGCGGCGGCTTCCGGCTTTGCATTCGCTGTCTCGCCATTCCCATTCGCGGCGGCGTCTGCACCGTTCCCATTCTCTGTAGCGCCACCATCCGTCTTCGAGGACGCGCTCGGGTTGGACACCGAGTTCTCGACGCCCATGAACTCCTCCTGCTCTTCGTCGTACACGCGGTTCTCGATGAACTGGCTGTTGGAGAGCATGAGGAACTGGTTGAACGTGTTCTTGAGGCGCACGTGGGACGAGTCGGCCTCGGCCGCCAGGTCGCGCACCGTGTCCTCCAGCTGCTTGGTGCGCGCGAACACGTCGGCCGAGTAGTTCTTCAGGAAGATGTGCAGGTCGCGGTCCGAGTGGAGCGTCCAGTTGGTCACTTCCTGCGCAAAGTCTGCGAGCGTCTTGGCCTCCGCGGCCTTTGGTTCGCTCGCAAAGCCATTGGCGGGTGAGGATGAGGGCGGGGCGTCTGAGGGGCTAGCGCCGTTCGTGCCGTTGACGTAGGCGCCGTTGCCGTTGCCGTTCGCGTCAAGAGGCGCAGAGACCACCAGCGCCGAGCTCAGCTCCGCCATGATCACTTCTTGCTTCTTTTTCTGGCTTCTTATGTATGGGGGATTGATTAAAGCGTGCTTGCGTTGAAGCAAGCAAGCAAGCAAAAGCGAGATGAGAATCGTGGGTTAGAAACGGAGTCGTTTAGAAATAGAAATGATTGTAAACTGTTTCTAATGAGAGGCTATGAATTCGTGTCGCAGATTGCGATCCAGAGGAGGCGACAATCATTCTGACGGAGGGTGGACTGACTTGACAACTGACACAGTGGGGATCCTCGTTTGAGTGACTATGATAGGTCGAAGAGTGACGTGGTAACACGTTGAAGTTGAACGAGGAGCTACGACCAATGGGCGGCACAAAATGGCATGTTTGGCAGATGATTCATTTGAAACGAACATTCGCATTAACAACACTATGTAATGCAACAGCACCACACTGTGCCGATGCTAACATTGCCGCCCACAAAGCTGCAACGTTGCACATTGCGACTCCATGAGACGCAAATCGAACCGCTACCCTAGGTTTTAGCCGCGGAGACGACGCGATGCACTCGCCTGACTGAGCAACGTGGCGCAGTAGCTCTTCGCAAAGTCGTTCGCTGGGCTCACACAGAGCTTTTCGATGTCGGCCTTGGATTGCACGCTCGCGGCAGCGATATTCAAGTTGGAGATCGCAGTAGCGACACTGAAGCTCGCTGTCGTGGCAGCCGCTACGCTCGCCGAAGTGGAGTCAACCGAGCTGATGAACGCTGTCGTCGACGCAGCGGCGCCTACGGGCAAGCTGGCGAGGAGCTGCGCGTGCGCAAAGTACAAGTCCTTGACCTGGGTGTGCAGCGTGATGCCGATGATCGCGGCGTGGTCCATCTTGTTCAGCACTGGCATCTGGTTCCACTTGCCGATCTGCGAGGTGCCCTTGAACGCGACCAGTGCGCCAGTGAAGTCTCGGTACTGCGACTCCAGCGGCACGACGCCGTCGTTCGGCTGCCAGCTGACTCCGTATCCGTTGTCTGGCGTCCAGCGACTTCCAAGGAACAGTCCGACGGGCTGGAAGACCGGAAACATCGTCAGGACGTTTGGAACCTGGATCGGACGCAGTAGAAAGTCCAGCGCGCCGTGCGTGTCCAGCGTCGAGTAGCTGTAGTAGTACACGTTCGGCAGCGTCTTGACCCACGTGCTCTCCTCCTTGGCACCTGGCACCGACAAGCTCCACAGACTCACATCCTTGAAACCTGGCGCGAAGATCTTGCTCGCGAAGACGCGCTCCAGGTACGCCTTCAGCGTTTCCTTGGCCCCCTTGGGCGTGATGCCCCACTGGTCGAGCTTCGTGTCGTAGACGACTTCAGTGATCGAACCGCCGATGTTGAGTGCCGAGAGCGTTCCGACGACCAAGCCCACGACCGTGTCTCCGATCTCAGAGAGCGCGTCAGCGAGAGTTGCACCTTGGTTTGGGGTGGAGATGGTCGTGATCGAGTGCACCCAGTCCTTGCCACCGGCGAACAGCGGGCTGGTCGAGGCGTCCTCCACAATAGGTGCGCCAGCACTACCCTTGTTGAGCAGCTGCGTCAGCATGCGGATGGTCTGACCTCCCATGCTGTGGCCGATCAAGTGGACCTTGTTCACCTTGCCGTTCACCACGTTCCCCCACTCT
>JAADVK010001231.1:0-10482 GCA_023334975.1 Globisporangium sylvaticum
TCGCGTCAGGATGTTGCAGTACTTTGAGACTTCGACGTCTGTCGGTCGCTTCTTGAGCTCCAGAATCCGCTTGTAGATGTACGCGAGAGCTGCATATACCTTGGTAGTCAACCACTCGGACTCTGGGAACTCTTGACACTTCTGCTGGATGAGCTGAAGCGCTTGTGGAATACTGGCGCTGAGCTCCGTAAACACGAACGTTTCGATGCTCCTGGGTTGGTCATGCTGTGCACAAGACACGTCGCAACATAATCATTGCAGTGTCAGTTCCTAGTAAATGGTCTCAACGAGGATGGTCGGTGTAGCCGCAGTAGTTCTTACCTTGGTTGCAGTGTTTGCTCTCGACTTCACACTTCCGCTGTTGCCGATCGCTTCACTCTCCACTATTGCGAATTGTTTCAGCTGGGCAGCGACGTACACCATATTGACGCGCTCCTCAGGCTCAAAGACGCACATTCTTCGGACCAAGTCCCATTGCGCGTCAGTCAAGACCGCTGGACGCTCCGGAAGTCGGCCGCGGCGAATCATTTCGGCAATTTCGTCGGCGTCCACTCCCTTCCACGGGAGGTCCCGCGTCACTGCCTCGATAATGCACATGCCGAAAGCGTACAGGTCAGAGCTAAACATCGCTGGAGGAGCAGTCGAAGAGCGCACGAGTTCGGGCGACTTCCAACGCGTCAGGTACCGGCTGTTCCGACCGGTAGCTGCTGCAACCGGACTTTCTCCCAGTCCAGCAATCTTGGCTTTGAGGTCATCGCCAATCACGATGTTATCGCAGCGTAGATCTTGATGAACAGTACCGCGTTGGTGAATGTACTGGAGACCAAGCGCTGCTTCGTAGAGATGTCTCCATGTCGACTGACCATTTGCTCCGTCCTTCAAGAAGTCCCGAAGAGAGCCGTGTGAGGTAGCTTCGTAGACCAGCAGCTTGGGATACCCGTCATTGGCACCATAGAGCTTCAGCACATTTGGATGACTCAGCGCGTACCAAGTTGCTACCGCATCGCCGAAACTGTAAGACTCCTGGGTCGGACGCAGCTCGGCCACCATCACGTTAGTTCTTAACCACCTCCCGCGATACGTTGAAGTCTCGCCGGTTTGCCACGCCTGGCTGTCGTCTTTCACAAGAGCCCATCTTTGAATTTCGACAGCATCTCGCGCGATGAACCAGTCAGGGACTTCCGGTGCGGCAAACCCCGAAATCCGGAGAAGCCGATCTCGCACTTCCCTGATGACTTCCGCAGAGATGCCGCTGCTGCTGCTGCTGCTGCTATTTCGATCTTCGCATTCCAGAAGTATGATCGATTGCTGTAAATCGCTGCCCCAGTATCCTCCAAGATCGCTGTCCGGGCACAGCTGAATTGAATTTTGAAACTCAAGGCTCAGCGTCGAAATTGCCTCGCTCCACCGCGTCGTCCAGTCCGGGTCGCTCGGATTCAGATTGAACATCGCCTCGAAATGATCCAGCTCCTCGTGGAGATCGTGAAGTCGGTTGCGGATCGCACGGCTAGCGATGAATCGCGCGAGCAGTTCTTTTGTTTTACTGGATCGGAAGAGCACTCCGCAGAGTCGGAAGATCATGCTCACCATTGTTGTCAGCGCATCGTTTCGGATTGCTGCTGACTCAGGTAGCTGCAGCTGAGAACAGACGTCTTTGAAACGCGCTGTGACCCGCTGAATGATCTGCTTGAACTCGAAAGCGTCAGTGCTCAGCGCCATCATTGTCTCTAGCGTACCCGGAACCAGCGGTGTTTCGTCTTCACCAAGCCCATCACTGACAAAAGACGCTCCTTGCTTGATAAGCATTTGTATGCCGGCGAAAAATTCCAGTCGGGCTGCTGACAGCAACGGCGTTTCCCCCTTCAGACCTCGAACGTTCACCGACGCGCCAGCTTCGATGAGAGACTGGAAAACCTTCAAATACCCAGCACGGCCGGCGAGTGTAACAATTGACTCGTAGGCTTCACTCGCAGGATCCATGTTGTCGCTCTGATCAAGTGACGCGCCGTGACGAAGCAAAAGCTTCACTGTATCGTCACGACCCGACTTCACAACGTACAAAAGAGGTGAGTTGCCGACAAGATCTTTCCGATTGGCCGTCGCCCCGTTCTCAATAAGCGCCTGCACTGCCTCGTTTTCCCCAGCGGCTGATTTGTAGAATAACGCCGTCTTGCCAAAGTCGTCCGTCTCATCGACCACCGCTCCGTTCGCGATCAACTCGAACACGAACCTGGCTTGGTTTGCTCTGAACAGAGATGTCCGGCCACCTTTGTACTTCTGTGAAACGGATGCGCCACTCTTGAGCAAAGCGCGGACGACCTCAAAGTGCCCATTCTCGACCGCTTTGCAGAGAGGCGAGCCTCGAGCATCGTTTTTATCATTCACAGTCGCTCCATGCTCGATCAGCGAGTTCACCACGTCCAAGTGACCTCTTTCTGCAGCCACGTACAGCCCCGAGTTGTCAAACTCGTACTTATGGTTCACAGATGCGCCAGACTCAAGAAGTGCAGCCACCACATTGGCGTGTCCTGAGTATACGGCAGCGAGCAGCGGCTGGCTTAGGTCATCGTTTGCACTACTAGCGCACAGTGGAGCACGACCTTCGAGAAGAGTTCTCACCACATCCGCATGGCCATTGCGCGCAGCCGAGTACAATGGCGATTTGTCCGCGCGATTCTGATCTTTCGACGACGCTCCGTTTTCGAGCAGCAAAGACACCATCTGCGCGTGACCTCTCTCCACAGCCTTGAAAAGCGGCGTCTCGCTTTTTTTGCTGTCGATAACTGAAACTGAGGCACCGTAATTGATCAACGCTCTCGCCATCTCCACCCAGCCTTCTTGTGCGGCTCGAAACAACGGGGTCCTCCCGTCTCGATCCTTAGCATCCACCAAGGCGCCAGTCTCGAGAAGAACTCGCGCGACCGCAACATGCCCGTATTTTGCTGCATGGAACAACGGCGTGCCTTCAGTCTTGTCCCTTGCGTTCACAGAAGCGCCACACGCAATCAATTTCTTCACGACGTCCACGTAACCTTTCTCAGCAGCACGATGTAGCGGGGTTTCGTCGAAGTCTGTCGTTTCATCGACCGACGCACCGTGTTCGAGTAAAACTGCGACCACTTCGGGCGTTGAGGCAAAGTACAGCGGCCGTTGCCCGTGGCTGGCGGATTCGCTCACAGACGCACCACGACGGAGCAGTGCTTCGGCGACGCGCGCCTGGCCATATTTCGAAGCGATAGTCAGCGGCACATGCCCACGACATCGAGACGAGTGTCTGGCATCAGCTCCATTTGCAAGGAGCGCTTCCACCACTTCAACGTGCCCTCCTTTCGCGGCGCGAAAAAGAGGAGTCTCCTGATCTTTCTCCTCGGCATCCATTTCAGCGCCGCATGCAAGCAACACCTCCACCACGTCAGTGCGACCGTTCTCAGCCGCGTCAAATAGCGGTGTGCGCCGCATGTCGTCGCGCTCGTCCACGTCAACACCGTGGTCAACCAGGAACTGCACGTCCGCGACGTTGCCAGTGGCTGCTGCGCGCTTGAGCGCGCCGGGCTCCCCCACGCCAAGCCGCGAGCGCTTCTGCTCCACAGTCTCCGCGTTCTCGCTACCCTTCTTCATCGTGTATTCTTCTTGCTCGCCAGATCGGAGCTCAGCTCGGTCGTGGTACTCGGTCTCTTTCCTGCCAGCACCAGCGAACTGAGCCGCGACTTGGAAACCAGCGGCCGCCTCGTCAGTGGTGGCGACTGCTGCTGCTGCTGCACGCTCACTCGCCACATGGGGGTCGATACGCGCGTCGTCGTCGCGCAGCTGGTGCTGCTCCGGCTCGCCATGCGCCGCCATCGTCGCCGCAGCCGTGCGTGGCTGGTGAGTCTTTGTCTTTAGTGTTCGTAAGCTTCGTACTGATGTTTATTGATCGCGAGCTCTGCTGCAAATGCTGTTTTCCCGCATGTTGCGGTTTGTAAAGAGGTTGACAGCATCAGCATTTCGCCAATCACAAAAGAGAAGAAAAAAATAAGTTTGTATAGTACCGTAAAGTAGATATCATATACTGGCATTCATGGTTGATTTGTGAAACAAGCATTCAACGGTTTTACAAGTCATGGAGTACAGTGAAACCTTTTACCGATCGACCACCCATCATAAGCATAACATCGCATGCAAGCCGAAGGGTAACATTTATCTTTCTGTTGCTGCTGGCAACTTGTCAGTGACTTTTTATGCATCGCCATTAACTCCTGATGCAGTTCAGCGTTGGGGGAGTCCGCAGTCGAGCAACGTAGCCTCTCCAGTACTCCCAAGCACTACAGAAGCATGCGCCGGCCATTTCTCCAGCAGGTTATTTTCAAAATCGACAGCCCCGAGCAAAAGCCATCGCACCATGCACACACCTACCATTCGTCTCACAGCTCTTGCTGCGTCGCTCTTGCTCGCTGTGAGCTGCGGTGCGCACCATTCTTCAGCAGTGTGTTCCCTTGGTGCTGACCATGTCCGAACATCGCGAGCGGACATGGCGCTAACAGTAGCGCAACCCACTACCATCGACACGAGTACTTCTATGTACGGTTCTTCAGGTAGTAGTTTTCTCACCAGCGTCCAAGAATCCTGGAACAACCAGTCACTCCAAGTGTTCAAGGACTCGGTCAAGGGCAAATCATGGTCGAAGTCAAGGTTGACGCGTTCGGGGTCACGATGGATACTGCACTTCGGGCCAACACCTCAGAGGAGAAACGTGCCGAGATGGTCGACGAGTTCATGAAGACGCTCGAGAGCAATTCGAGTCACACGGGACTGGTCACGAACATCGACACGCAGGTCGCTAGGACCGAGAAAGCCATTCAAGAGAGCAAAAATGGAACAGCAGGCGCGTCGTCTGCTTCCAGTGGAGCGCTGCCATCCAAAGTTGTTGAAACCCTACAACCGACGGCAAGTGGCAATATGGCGTTGCAAGAGCATATCATTGCCGGCTTGGCTGGAGTTTGCCTCACGGACCGGAGCTGTTTGTCACCAGTAAAGCGTTCCAGACGCTCGTGTCGTGGCTGTTGGCGATCCGAAGCGCGCACACTAAGAAGCAGTGTTGGGTATTGCTGGATCCGAAGCGCTCCATCGTATCAAGTATATCGATCGATTTGGCGCATGACCGGTGGCGAAAATGTTTGCTATGACCAAATGGCATGCTGTATTATGGTTATGTGCTAGAACCGATAGTCATAGCTACGAAGTGAACTCACTCACAGAGGCATGTGCGAGCTGCTTAACGGACGGCGTCGACGTGAGGGTGGAGAAAAAAGAAACCTTAGTAAGCTACAACGAGGCAAACGCAGCCACAACAATTGCCACAGCCGCTGGCACAACGACGCTCCCAAGCGACGACGACACGGCAGCGCTAGTGGTTGGCGCTGGGGTGCTCACGGTGCCGCTGGCCGACGATCCGGCGGAGCCGACAGCGCTGCCAATGTCCGAGCCGCTGCCTGCGCTTCCAGCAGTGGTCGTGCTGCTCACGCCCAGAACATTCTTGATCGGTGTGAGCTGGTCCACGACCTTGGCGTACGCTGGGTCCGACTCGAGCGACACCAAGAACTCGCCGATGACCTTCTTCGCCTCGTCCAGCGTCACGACGCCGCCCCTGAGCGTGGCGTCGACCTTGGTTTCGAACGCCGCGAGCTTGCTCAGGAGGCTCGCTTCGCCCGCGAAAGCCTTCTCCAGCAGCACCTTGGCGGCCGTCCACTGCGCGACGATCGGAGCGTTCTCGGCTGGGATCTCACCACCAACAACGGCGCTACTGCCTCCAGCAGCAGAGCCAGCACTGCCGGCTGCGGAGGCAAGCGCTCGCGCGTGGTGCTCGACGCTGATCGAAGTGGTTGCTGCCGCTGGATGGTGGACGGTCTTGGCCGTGACGGAGACAGCCAAGAGCGCGAGCACTGCGAGGATGCGCGAGAAGTGGACCATTCTGGTCGAGGTGAGAGTTGCTTGGGCTTGGTTGGTTTCCGGTGTGCTGCGTGTGAAGCACGAGGTAGAATTGAGAGTGAGCTTTTGACAGATACCCGTCGGTCTGGTGAGCTGCTGGTATGGGCTATGAGCGTATCCCTCTGACTGTCAAGCCAGTACCAGCCAGGCAGGACACGAATTTGGACTTCAGTCTACAGGAATGACTGATAGAGAAACTGGATGTTGAAGTTCCGTTTCGTTTCCCTCCTCGTGTTTTCCTACTTTAAAACCGCACAGCGCTCCCTTTAAAAATTTCTCTTGCTGCTGCTTGTTTCCTTCTTCTAACTACTGAATTACTAAATGCATGTACTTGCGGAAAAAATCTTGGTCCAATATCTATCTCTCGCCATTCTCCTTCTCTCACTCTCTTCTCTTTTGTCGCCTCTGCAGTATCTGCCAGCCGACAAAGCTATCTTGATGCCACATAGGCTCTCCAATTGGTCGCATCTCTCTCTATACCACTATTCGTTGGTACCGGGCTCGCGGGGACTCGCCGTTCTGCTTCGCGACCACGCCAATGCCGTTCTTTGGACTGTGGGTAAAACCGTTCTGGTACCCGTGTCCATTTCCATTCGACGTCCCATTTTGGTGGTGGTGTTGGGCGTCGTGTCGCAGCGGCATCTGCTCCTCCTTGTCTTCGTACGTCTTGCTCTGCTGGGACGCGAGCATCGACGCCGACCGGTGCGACGGCGACAGCGGCATGAGCGCGCCAAAGTGGCCGCTCGTCAGGTGCGCGTGCGCGCGCGACGACGCGAGCGCCTCCGAGCCCATGCTGCTGCTGCCCACGTCCTCTTCGCCGTGCTTGGAGAGCAAATAAATACCGAAAATGATAACTAGGGGAGACATAGGCACACAGTTAGTTGGCATCAAGGATACATCGGCAACACACAAAAAGAGTGCGACGTACATGCGAGCGCGATGGGCAGACAGATCCACTCAAAGGCCGTAAAGCGCGTGTACTTTTCGTAAAACACCACGCCGCCGATCACACTCGACTTCATATAAACAAACCAAAGTCAGTAACAGATCAACGTACTGTGCCATTTCACAAAGCCAAGAGCTACGTACCCCGATCCAAAAGCACTGGAACATTGGGAACACGCTCAGCGTATCGCCGGCCATGATCGCGCGGTTGAGCAGGTCGGTCTGCAGCACGAGCGTGGAGATCATGCCGCCCACGAAGAGGTACGTGGTGAAGTAGACAAACTGGTTCTGGCCGCTGAGCGTCAGGATGAGCAGGATTGACGCACATTTCGCGAGCAGCACCGAGAAGCTCCCGAAAATGCCGGAAGCGGTCGCGTAGAAGAATGGCATGAGTCGGTACTTGGCCTCGTTTTGGCTTTTCGGGAGCTGTGAGATGCGCTGGATCTGCGCAAACATGGCGCCGAGGATCGCGAACATCACACCCAGGTACACGAGGAAGCCCAGCTGGTAGAACTGGCGCTCGAGCTCGTCGAGCGACATCATGTCGTCGGGCTCGTTCACGACCGTGCTCAGCACCACGCCGATGATGATCAGCAGCGTGCCGACGACATCCGTCTTGGACAAGATCTATTGGGGAACAGACAGACAGACAGAGCTTCGTTAGACGGGTAGTACATGGTGCATGCCAATACTTCATGAATAATATCATACTTGTCCGAGCCACAGGTGCGCAAAGAAGACGTTCGCGAGCACCGTGCAGCCGCCGCCGACCGAGGCGACGAGCGCCTGCGGTGCAAAGCTGAGCATCGACAAACACATGTTAGTCATTCGCGCGCAGTTTACAGTATGGACGAGTCAGAGCGCTTTTAGCGTACCCGAGCGCTTCAAAGTCGCCGATGGCGCCGAGCACGATGAGCACCATGCCGATGATCCAGACCGGACGCGTGTAGTACATGCGGCGCGCAAACGGCGGGCGCTCTTCCTCCTATCAGACAAACACACGTACGGAAGCGCCAATTAGTACCTGCATACAAACACACAGATAGAGGCGCAAGCGATAACAGCAACGTACGCGCACGTGCGAGAGCTTCTGCACGTTCACGCCCAAGTTGGAGAGGATCGCGGAGCCGACGACGATGCCGAGGCCGATCCAGTAGTAGAGCGAGTTGTTGGGGTCGTTCGCGTTCGCCGGGTCATCGCCGCCAGCGCCAGGGCCCAGCAGATCCGCCGCGGTGAACGCCGAGAGCGTGACGTTCCGGAGCGGCAGCTTCATCGAACAGAGAGAGCTATTGCGGTAGAGAATAGAGAGAGAGAGAGAGAGCTCGTGGCGTAGCTCGTCGCGTGCGAATGGAGCTCTTCCTGTTCAAATGATGATCTGGCTGAGTGAAAAGTCAGGTCGGGCGTGTGTGGGGAAGGGCGGATTGAGAGGGGGATGGCAGTAAAGCAAGGTGGTACAAGCTGTACAGCCTGATGATAACGATGCTGATCATCAGTATCTCCTCTTATACGAAGTATTTGCTATTTGTTTATGTTTAGACGATATTAGCGTCAGTGTTCATTATTAATATGTGCTTGAGTTGTTTTTAGACGGTCTTGTCAAATAAAACATGTTTGAAAAAGTATATGCATGTTAAAGAGGTGGTTTGTAAAGTCGAGGCTAATTTACTCGTTTTAGTGGCAATGGATCATGTGAGTTTCGCCGTGTTTCGACGGCACCAGTCAAAACAAAGCGAGTGTCGTCACACACCGGATCAGGAAACGAAGGCGAGCAATCAGGCACGCCCACGCTCATTCGTAATGCGAGCATTGCCGCTCTTCACACATGCGTCTGCTACATATAAGCGCTGTGATCAAAGGTCATGATTATCAGCATCCTGAGCGGTTCTGCGAGCTCCGCCCTCCAGATCCGCTGCCGACAGTAGACCTGTCGCTGTCGCTCGAGTCGCGCTTCCTGAGTCGTCCTGCGCTGAACCGCAAGAAGCGGTTTGTTCGACGGCACCGCGCGATCAGTATAGCGTCCTGGCTCGCGCTCGCAGCGTACTTTGTGGCTGTGCTCGTGCCTGTCGCGATCGGACGCGTGATCGCGCTTGCGTGCATTCTGTTCTGGATCCCTGTCATGGTCGCATCGATCGCGTTGCTGCGCTACGAAGTGCTGCGTCTGCTTGTGCGGTCGTACGACTTCTGGCCCTGCTCGTGCATCAACACGTCGACATTTCTCGTGCTCGGCGTGGTCATGGGCGGCGATTTCCGCGCGCTTGCGCCGCTCGCAGCATGGGCCGGTGTCCAGAGCAACATCATGATCGACGCCAACATCCGCGGCGTCAAGGTGTGGGCGATCCTGAATGTCGTCGGCGTCATCAACTGTTCGCTTACGTGGGTCGCGATCTCGCTCGACCTGATTGGCGAAGTGCACGATCTCCCGCTTGTCCGATTGAAGGCACACGAGCTCCCGGCGTCGGCGTTTGTCGCCAGTGGACTGCTTACCGTCACTGCACTCGTCGCGCGGAACGTGTACCGCAAGCGTCACGTGTTTCGCAAGCGCGCGAACCGGTCTGTCATCGAGTGCGTGAGCTACCGCGTGAACCTGCGCTTCCAAGTGTGCTTCGTGCTGCAGCAGCGTGCAGTGTCGTCCGTGTTGCCGCCGAGCGATCCAGCGCGTCCAGAATACGAGAAGACCATGAAGTACGCCAAGCGAATCGGGGTGATCGACGCTCAGCGCACACTTCTGGAGCAGCTTTGTCGAGCCCGTCGCTATCATCTTGGCGCTGCTGCATCAGGTGCAGCAAATATTGCTACAGGTGGGAATGCGACGTCATCGGTTGGTCGCTGGTCAGCTTCATTCGAGTCTTTCGGCATTATGGCGATGCTCGCGTCGGTCTGCTCTGTGTTTGTCGACATCTACTCTCCGATCTCTCGCATGCCCGTGTTCCAAATCTTCGCATTGGCGCTCACGATAGCGCACTGCGCCACGTTTGCGCTGCACCACCAGCGCGACCTGTTTCGTGAGCTATGTGCGTGCTTCGACGTTCTCTTCCTCTCGAGCCAGCTGCTCGTGGTCCACATCAGCGTGTGTGGCATCTTCGAGTTTGGAAATAGCGAGACGTACATCGACGAGGTTGTCGACTACGAACCTCTGAAGGACAAGAAGCTCGTCGCGATCGACCCCAACATGAGCGACCTGCTGTACTGCGTCAACAGCGACACCAAGGAACAGACAAGGTTCCGCTACACACAGGACACGCGCCGCAAAGAGACGAAGGCGAAGAAGTACCGGGACTACATACAGCAAGAGGTGATCGACGGCAAGCGCGTCGACGAATGGGAGGCGGAGCTGAGCGCCTACAACAGGAAGACGACCGACTTCGAGCGCTTCAAAGCCTACGTGGAGAAAAAGAACGAGGTGAACAGACGTCTGAGCCCCGTGTACAACGAGTACATCTTCCGGAAGCTGAAGCTGGGCGGTTACATGCGTCGCCAGATAACGGAAGCTCGGCTCCTGAAGCGGTTCGAGAAGCTGTTCGGAAGCGGAGCAGACACGATCGTCGCGATCGGGGATTGGAGCCAGAAGCAGCA
>JAADVK010001232.1:0-10460 GCA_023334975.1 Globisporangium sylvaticum
TAGTAGTTGCCGATCATGAGCACGCACGAGAGCAGCAGCACGACCCAGCGCACGCTCTGCTGGCTCTTCTCCATGGTCTCCGCAGCGGCTTCTCTCTTCTCTCGTTGTCTCTCGTATTTCTCTCTTCTGTTTTGTGCGAAAGCTCCCACTTGAGTTTTGGATCGCTTTTTGTATCTCAGTGTTGTTTCCACACACAACTGTTTTGGCAATCTCGCTCAAAAACGGCGGAGAAAAAAGACAACGTCGCGTGTTAGTCGCTGCTTTCGTGAAAGATGCACAAGAAAGCGAAAATGAGCAACAAGAGACGAGTGGCGGCCATGCGGAAGCGCTTGTCAGAAACCGCGACCGCTGCGGTGTTGATCGAGGGTGGCAGCAGGGTAGCAGATCTTGCCATTGGAATACTCGCAACATGACGATTGGCATCGTGATAAGAAACTCGTGAGAGAGGATGTTTGGACAGGGGATCGAGTTTGTGAAGACCCGTGAATTAAGGGAATCAGCAGCATCGCGAGCACGAATGCCCTTCAGGTTGCCAGCTGATGATGTGAGTTGGGGGGTATATCGAGAGAGTAAGGAGGTAATATGAAACACGACCACAGCACGAACTCCATAATTTGCGAGTGAAATGATCGAGGAGCAGCCACTTTTGTTTTGGGCCGTTCCATTGATCTGCGTCTTTTGTTTTGGGCCGTTCCAGTGCGAACCGAACTTATCAGGGCTGATTGCACAACGAATGCGAACTTTACGCGGGGAAAACGCCTCAAACCAGAAGAACAGACAAACAAACGAGCAAAGCGAGATAGAGAGAGAGCAGGCGACGAGAGGCTTCAGGAAGCGAGATGCAGATGATGTTCAACGTCAGCGCGATCGTCACGGGCTACGAGTCCGTGGGCGACCACACCGAGTTCATCGTGCAGGTGAGCGCGCGCACCGCCCTCTCTTTTGTCTCTTGATCTCCGTGTCTGTCTGTCTTCAAACAGGAGGGGAATCAGTCGCAAGCACGAGAGTCGACAAGCTACGCTGATGCTGTGCTCATTGTCACCCTCATTCTATTCACTTCGCCTTGTGTGTGCGTCTGTAGATCTCGTGCAATGCCGAGGTGTGGCTGATCTCGCGCCGATTCAGCGACTTTGACCAGCTCCACTCGCGCCTCACGCGGAGCTTTGGCGACCTCATCGAAGCGCGTTTGCCCGAGAAGCAGTGGTTTGGCAGGTACAACCCGTGTATTATTTGGATATTACCAGCGAGAGAGCAAGCATGAAGGGAATTCGATGATGAAGAGAATGCGTCCGGACGTGCGCGTGCGCATGGTAAATGCAGCCCTGTTTTGGTTGAAAGCGGCGGTGGCGTGGGGGCGAGACCAGTGGGAGTGCGGCGCAGGTGGGGTCGAAGAGAGAGTGAGAGAGATGGTGTGGGCTTTTGTCGAGTTCCTCGCGCTTGGACGAAACCTGCTGACACGAAGGAGAGGAGTCGCTCGCGTGCGTCGGTCTGTCTGTCTTGTCGTTGGGCAATTTTGCTTGGTGATGAGGCAGACAAACAGACGCTGCGGGTGGTGATGAATGCCAAATCGCTTGATCTTATCTGAAGATGCGTTTCCGACCA
The DNA here is from genome assembly GCA_023334975.1 of Globisporangium sylvaticum. Classification (NCBI taxonomy): domain Eukaryota; phylum Oomycota; class Peronosporomycetes; order Pythiales; family Pythiaceae; genus Globisporangium; species Globisporangium sylvaticum. The sequence goes on from JAADVK010001232.1 coordinate 1,603, forward strand.
ATGCGTGAGTCGAAATTCCGAAAGCCTCGCGCTCGCCTCTTTCTCTTCTCACCGCTTCGCTGCCTCCTGCGCTATTGGCTCGCTCCATGCGCCACCGGTCGAGATATCCAGCAGCAGTCTCCGGACGCGCAAAAGATTCTGCGTTACTGCTTTGAGGATTCCCCTTCCCACGTGCAATCGATGCATCTTGAATGGCTGAGCGTTCTGACAATGTTATGCATGCTGACTGTATGTGTATGTGTGTATCTTTGGACGTGCCACCGCCACAGATTCGACCCCAACTTCCTCGCCAAGCGTCAAGTGAGTCTTCAGGCATACCTTGGTGGGTCTCTCTCGTGTTCCTTCTGTGTCGCCGAAAAGGACGCGAACTACAAACTAACCTATGTGGGCTTTTGCTTGATGCACGACATTTTAGAATCTGTGCTCATGATGCCTGAAAGTCTGGGCGATCCCTCGCTGCAGCGCTTTCTGGAGCTCGAGAAGCACGTGGACTTGAACGGCGACCTCCAGGGCGGCGTTGACAGCAACGGACGACCTAGTGTCAATGCTTTTGGGAGCAAGAGCATTATCCTGAACGAGAACGACCGACTCAGCGCGATTGTCGAGAACGCGGCGCAGGCGTTCATCGACATCAGTGAAGTCCCGGAACCGCTGGAGGCGGAGCAGGCCGTGCAGCGCAAGAACGAAATCGTGAGCGCGTCGCAGAGCGGGCTGAGCGAGCAGAATATCACCGAGCACTTCACCGCGACGATGACGGTCCTCCAGCCACCACAGTCGTCGTCGTCCTCGGTGCACGTTTCGAACGAAGAGATCATTGCGAAGCTGGAAAACGGAAGCGAGGACGGCTTTACGTACGAACAGGAACAGGAGCTGCTGCTGCACACATTAGACCGCGTGGAGGCGTCGCTGCGTCTGGAGATTACGCCCCCGTCGACCGACTTGCTCGCCATGATGGACCTGTCGCTCACTCCTGCTACTACCACGAGTGCCACGACGTCGCGAGGTTCGTTGTCTAACGGTCTGGATGGCGCGCTTGACGGAGATCTTTCGAGCTCGTTCCACTGATCGCAACGCACGCACGCATCGTAAAAGCAAAGCTGGGGTGCTCGCTGCCGCGTTTTTTATTCCTGTTGTAAAACCTCCTGATAATGACGTAATTTGTCTTGGATAGCGTGTCTTACCGTCTCGTGCTGCGAGCGGAGCTGCTGCAGCATTGTCTCGTCTGTCTGGTGGTCGCCAGCGTCTTCTGTCGGTGCTGAGCTGTTATGGTTACGTGAAGGCTGTGCGGGTTCCACTTGCTCGTCATCCTGTTTGCCATCTTCATCCAGCTCATCATCCTGCTCTTCGCTGGCGCTGAGAAGCAGGTGCTCCTGCGTGAAAAGTGCGAGCTCCTCCGCCATACGGATCTGTCGTCTCGCGTGCTGCTCTTTCCGGACAAGCTGCAGTTGCGATGTGTTCTGAATCAGCTGCTTGCCTACGAGCTTGACGATTTGATCCACTTCAGCCAGCTTCTCGTTGTAAGCATCAAGCTGCAGTCTGAATCTCTTGTCTTTCGCTCTCCTTGTCGCCTCAAGCAGCTGCAGCGCTTTGGCGATTTCGTCCGAGAGCTGGGCTTGTAGCTCCTGCATTTTCACTTGTGAGTGGGTATGCAGACGCTGCTCTAGGTCGCGCAGAGCTATCAATGCGTTCGCGAAGTCCGCCTGGAGCGCTTCTGACACGGCTTTCAGCGCCATGTGGTCCTGTTGCAGTCGGTCCATCGCTTCAACTTTCGTTTTCCCCTCGTTCACTTGGTTCTGCAGCAGCAGAGTCCAGTCCTTGGAGACGGATTCCTTCCAGACCAGCAGCTACAACAGAATTAAAGAACAACCTCTTGTGAGACTCAAGCCTCTACACTGCAGAGAAACAATGTGGAAAAGTACAAACCAAGCTAACAAACCTGGTGCTCCAAGTCCTCTCTCATTCGCTGATGCGCTTGTTCCTGTTCGCCCCGAAGACTGCTCTCCTGGACCTGCTGCATCCACTGCATCTGAACGAGCTCTTGCTGAACCTCACGCAGCCAGGCTTTGGTTTCTGTTGTATCGTTGGCAGCAGCAGCGCTTTGCAATTTCTCGTCGATTTGCTGGGAAAGTTTGAGTTCGACATGGGAAAGCCGCTCCTCCCGAGTGGCTGCAAGCTGAGAGACTCATTCTTCACAAACCCGTTTGGGCTCAAGTAGCTCCAGTCGCCTCTCAACTTTCACCAGCATCGTGCTGCACAACTCCTGCACTTCGCTGGCACGAGCCGTAAAGTTGGACTCAATCTCAGTCAGCTGGTTATGGAAATCGTCCTGAAGCGTATCATGTGATGCCTGGAGTTGAGCACTTGGGTTCTCCCTGCAGAACAGCAAGGAGTTAGAATGTCAGACTAACTCAACCCTCTCTCCTGTTTATTCTTCCTGGACCAGAATACGTACTCGAACTCGAGCATTTGGGCATCTCGACTGCGCATTTCCTCGCTGAGCGCGTTTACCGCGCGAGCGATCGCCTCCACGCGCGCCTGCTGCTTGCGAAAGCTCTCGCAGTCCACTTTGTTCGCGTATCTGCTTTCAAGATCCTACACGCATAGCATATAAAGAACGAGTTAGTTATCTCAACAGTACAGCAGCAGCCCCAGTGCCGCGACAACAAACAGCATAGGCAAATTTCTTACCCGCAGTCGCTGCTCATTCTTTGCGGCTCGGCTCTTCTTGTCGGCGACAGCACCCCAGAGCTTCATGAACTCTCTGCGGAGCACCTCCTGTCGTACGCACAGCAGCAAGAGCAACCCATCAGTGTCGCAGTCGGCTTAGACGCACACACCGCACGCAAGCGCACCTGAATGTTCTCCCACGCGCCGTCTCCGCGCTCGAGCTCCGCCATGGCGTCCATTACCATGGTCCTCGATGGTGGCATTTCCAAAAAGATCGCGCCTTTGTAAGATGTACTTGTATCTTGGGAACAGCGCACCTCTTCAAGAGTGCGACTACTGAGAGATCGCTGGTAATGACGCCCATACCAGTATCACTAACCAGTGGCTCCAAGAGTATCTTTGCTGTCCACTGCATGCATCCCATGACGCACCGTAGTCTGCATGGGTGAATTGCGACAGCCACGCACGCTTGAGGTTCGTGCTCCTTGACGTTCTGAAATCTTCTGAGCGAGTGCAACCCAAACAAGCGTCAGCGATCGACTAAATGGACCGCGAGCCGTATGCAACAATGTACACTTTTTTTCGCATTCGTGTGCACGTCCGGTACTGGTACTGGGTGGGCCTGTCACGTACGTGCACGTGCGTCAAACACTCTATCGTCCTTCTGTTCGCATGTCGTCGATGGCTTCCGAAGACGTTGCAGCACTCGTGCAACAGGGAACTCTTGGAACTTTTTGAGCTACGCCCCCGACAAAACAGAGCCACTCGCTTGGGTGAGGAGAGCGCTCTGTGGAGGAAGCTTCTGGGAGCTCAGCCACCCACCACCACCACCAACAGGAACTCTGGTGGTCGTCGCATCAGACAGCAGGAACAACTCTCTCATTCTGAAATTCACCAAGTTCAGTCCACCACCACCTCCAACAGCTCACCTCAAGCCAATCACGTCACCATGTTTGCGATTGGCTCCTTCTCGTCTGCGGTTCTCCTGGCCCTGCTGGGTGCTGCTGCCACCACCACCTCGCAGGTGGAAGCCCACGGCTACATCTCGGTTCCGAAAGCCTCGTACGCCAACTCGTACACCAAGACGAGCTACTCGGCGACGCTCTCGCAGAGCGTGAATCCGGCGTTCCAGGGACGCAAGTGGAACGGCTCGCCTGAGAACAACACGCAGCAGTTCACGGCCGGGTTCAGAGCCGCCGGGTACCCTTCGCTCAAGACTTTGTTGGACCCCGCGGCCCCAGGTTGCGGCAACAGCCGCCTCGATGTACCTGCCGTCGACGTCTCGGGCTTGTCCGCCATGGAGTTCCGCAACGACGAGTACCACGAGGGCTTTGTGAGCTCGCACCATGGCCCTTGTGAGGTCTGGATCGACAACACTCGCGCGTTCCACGGCGATGACTGCCGCGCGCTGTTCCCGGGCTTCCCAGCGTCGATCCCGGTCAACTTTTCGCTCTGCAAGGGCAAATGCACGCTCACGTTCTACTGGCTGGCGCTGCACGAGCCAACGTGGCAGGTGTACAAGCAGTGCGCGCCGATCCTGAACGGAGACGGCAAGCGTCTTCTTCGCCAGTGAGTGAGTAATGGAGCTCTTGGTCCTTCGGCAGCAATTGGCAGCAGAGGCTTCGTTTCTTGTACATCCAACTGATTAGGATAATACACTCTCATCATTCCCATTGCGCTGTTGTTCTCCTTGGTCTGCTCTGCCCTTGATTTCAACGCCAGGGTCTACGAGGACCGCGACAGCACGAACGTGTCTTCGTACTGCGCCGACCACCACGCGTAGAAGCTCTCCAGTCCACGAACCCGTTCTTCTTCTCGTCCAGTCGGTGCGCCACGAGCAGCAGCTTCTTCGCCGAGAGCGAGATTCCGAGCTGCTGCGCCACGAGAATGAAGTCTGCGTGCCGGATCTTCTCACTCGGTCGCCCGCCGTTGCATCTCGTGGCAGCTTCGTGGAAATTCTCCCGCGCCGTATCGCGCCGCACGATCTTTGTAAACTGCTTGAGAACCGTGTACGAGAGTCGGTGGCTGATGCTCTTGAGGTTGAAGCGCTCGCGGGACTTCTGCTTGCGACGCGTATCCAGAGCCGAGTACTGCGCTTCGATGACGTACGCTGGCACGTGCGGCTCCACGACAGCAGGTGTCGGGATCGTCGAGATGTTGATGCGCTCCGAGACTGCGAGCGCTGCGTTGCGCATCACCAGAGCGGTGCACGCGCTTGAGATGCCGTCCACTTTCAATGCCCCCAGCTCTTCATCACGGGCTAGTACAGACGTTGAGTTTTGATTGTTGGCGTTGTTGCTGGTACTGCTGTGGAACTTCCACTCACGCTTTTCGCTGGGTGTTGTTGGTTGTTGCTGGTCTTGCTGCTGGTCCGAGTCCACGTTGTTGCTCGCGACTGCACTCTGCTTGCGGAAATTCGAGAAGCGACGCACCAAATGAGGAGACTGCATGGACGATGAATTCGCAGCTAGCGGCGGTGGCTGCGGGTGTCTCGAGGCTTCCGCTAGGTAGATCTTCGAGACAACGTCCCCATACATTTGAGCCCGCTGGTGAAGAAGCTCGGGCGGGGGTACCACTGTTGCTGGTGGTCCTGATGGGTTTCGCGCAGAGAGAGGCCGCTTCGAGCCAGGACGATTGGAGGATGACGCTGATGCTGGTCTTGGTCTGGAAGGAGGTGCAATTGGCTCTACCTGAGGCGCATTCTTCTTCGTCTGCTGCTGCAGCTGCTTCGTCTCCATGAGTCTGCGGAACTCGAGCTGTTCGAACTCGATTTGCGCCATCAGCGCTTGTTGTTTCGCCTCGTCCTGGGCTTGCTGCTGCTGCCGGCGCCGCATCGCCAGGTCGTGACGAGAAGTCTGTTTCTGGTGGGCACTCGAGCGTGCCTCTGCTTTCTTGCGCTCGAGCTCCTCGAGTTTCTCTTCTTCTTCCTGGAGTCGCGCTTCAAGTTCCAGTCGCTTCCGCTTGGTCTCACCCGCGAGTCTACAAAATGTGTGTGGAGCAACTGGCAGTGTGAAGACAAAAGTTATAGCAGCCGCTAGCCAAAGCCTGGATGGAAGCTTACCTCTTCTTGTTAATTGCGACCGACTCCTGCAACTTGGAGGCCGCGTTCTGCTTTTCTTGGAGCTGCTGGAGACTCAGCCTGTCGAGGTTCGAGGATGACTGCTGCATCCTGTGGAAGAGCTTGAGGTAGTGAGCAAGTGAGCCATTTTGCGCATCGCCAGCTTCTGTTTGGCTTGTGGGTGAACGCGCGTCATTGCCGTACAACTGACGAAATTCCCAGTCTGCTTGGTGATTTCCGATGAAACTGCTCTCAAAGTCCACGTCTTCCTCGGAAAGCATCACTGAAGCCTCTGGGATGGCGCTCTCTCTTTCGGTGATGTCACGCTGCGATCGATATATGTTGGGCAGCTCCTGTCGCAGCTCGTCCAGACTCTCGAAGCTGCGCGGGTCCATGGAGACCATACTCCGGCGGATACTGGACACGGAGCACACTGTCGTGGTGCGGCGCTGTGGGTTGTCGAGCACTTGACAGGTGTCGGCAGCGACTCGCCATTGTGTGAGGAAGAGACACCAGCTCAGTGGCTGAATCTGGTCCAGGCGGAGAGGGAGCAGGTGTCGCCAGGGCTCTCTCAAGCGACTCTCGTCTCCGCAGGTGAGACGAGGCGAAGCAAACGGACGAGGGTCGTCGCGCTGGTAGAGACCACGCCGGAAGCTGGCAACATGTCGCTTGAGAGCCTCGGGGAGCTTTGGGTGGTTCTGGATCGCCCCACGAGCACTGCCTCCCAGACGTACGTCCCACTACACACCGCACGCGAGAGTGGACTGCCTTCATTATCTGCTGACACGGCATTCAGGGACAGCTGACGAAACATTTCGACAAGAACCGCGAACGTCCCAGCCCCAAACGCGGCTCGCAGCTTCTCCGCGTTGATCTTCATGCAGCAGTGCACGAGCACTTCGTTCCAATCCATCAGACTGGGATCTTCATCCGCAGCAACAACAGCAGATGCGTCACGTTCTACAGCGTCTCTGGAAACTTTCTCTCGAACAAAGTACTGGGAAGTGGACTCGACCGACTGGTTCGTGCCTCCAATTGCGTCATCTTTAGCGTCTGCATCTGCGTCTGCGTCTGCGTCTACTCCCAACGCCCACTGCACGTCTCCTTCACTGTTGAATGCTCTCGAAAGCACAGACTTGAGCACTTTGCCATCGCCACGCTGCGCTGCAACCGACACGAAGCTCCTGCGCACTCTCTGGATCCGGTCGACATCGCCCGCGTCCATGGCTCCGAGCAGCTCGTCGCTGTAGAAATCGTCCTGCTCTGGGAATTGCGCCTGCCGCGGCACGAGGTAGAACCCGATCAAGCGGCTCGCCGGGTCCGGGACCCCTTCCTGCTGCGCGCTCACGTCTGGAAACTGCCATGAGAGCGGCAGAAAAGAGCGACAGCCGCCGCTGTAGTAGCTGCTCACGTGGCTGTAGATGCGCGCGTAGTTGTTGACGACCGTGCTCTTCAGGAACTCTCGAAAGCCGCGCGTCGTCTGCGGACGAGCGGACGCCACACAATCGCTAGCATACTGCGTTTGGAAGGACTGCGGGATCGAGAACACGTGGATCCAGCCGACCGAGAAGCTGTTCGCGAGCTGCACGATGCTGTCCTGGTTGAGCAGGTTCTCGTACGCGACCTGGCAGATGAGGCGCGTCGCGGCGAGGCGGATCGACTTGTTGGTCGCCTGGATGTCTTCAAACACGGCGTACAGCAGCCTTTGAGACGGCTTCTCGCGCAGCAGCGCGCCGACGCTGTTCTGCAGCTCCTTGGTCTCGCAGCACTTGGCGGAGAGCAGCACGTACGCCTCGAGCTTCTGGCGCGCGTCGCCGCTCTCCAGCAGCGTTCGCGCCTGCTGTTGCCATGAGCTGTCGCATGAGGCAGTTGCGTTGCTGCTGGTGGTGCTGGGACGTGAGCTCATCTCTGCATCTTCGCCATTGGAGCGGAAGAGCTCTTCCCTTATGCGGGTGTAAAAATACCAACACGCTCTCGCTTTCGAACAAGCGAGCGCTACACAACGAATAGCACGCTGAGCAGTGAGCAGGAGCAACACCCGCGCACTCAGGAGAGGCTTCGCAGTGAAGAGCTCACCTACTTGTCCCGTTGTTATCTGTAGTCGCAGCCTATGCGATGAAGCTGGAAGTACTCGACAGAAAGCTGTCCCCGCTCACTGATGCTGAGAGCAAATTGCATCCCATAAAATATGCGCGGGAAATTTTCAACATTCGGCATGTACTGATTTATCATTTAAAAGGAGTAGAAAATACTGAATATCGTGAATATTGGATTTACTGTATTCTACCTCCCTCATTTGAGCAATGAGATGGATACATCCACCACTTTAATCACCAACACCAACGACCATTTCGAATGAGTATTCGCACCTCGTCCTTTTATGTCTCCTGCGCATTGAGCGTCCAGACCTGCTTTCGCGCGCTTGCTGTTCTCGCTCGTCCTGCTTGTGATGCAGCTGTTTGATCAGAGCTTTCGCTTGCTTAATCTGCTTGGGATACAGAGGTTCAAGCAGAGCTAATGCTGCTTTCGCACAACTGCAGGGTGGCTCTTCCAATTCTGTTTGGTGCATATAGCACACCGGATGGGGGTTCGCGTAGTCCGAACTGAACGCACAAAAACGATCAGCAATGAGAGCCAGGACTCGCCATTAGCGAGTGGGCTAGCGTCGTTGGTTGAGCATTCAGCGTCACACACACAACTCTCTCTTCTATGTCATGCCACAGCGTCCTTGAGAGGCGATTTTAACAGATCTCTTACCGTGTAAAGCAGCTCTCAGTGCACTATCATTGAAGCAAACACAAAAGAGCTCACTCACAAGTCCACCGCTTGTATATTCAAGGTTACGGTCGCTTGCGGCATTTCAGCACTAAAGAAAAAGAATCAAAAACCAAAAGATAGTACAAAGCTGCGCTGCATCTAAGCCGACAGCTTCTTGGCGATCTGCGCGAACGACTCGCCCTGCACCTTGACGACGTCCAGCTCGAGCTGCGATGGCTGGCGCGAGCCGTCTGGACCGGCGTACGAGCCCGCACCCCATGGCGAGCCGCCGTGGATCTCCTCGAAGTTGAAGAGCAGCGGCGAGCGGTAGCCCAGCGGCACGTAGGTCAGACCCTGGTGCGCGAAGAAGGTCAAA
>JAADVK010001233.1:0-10456 GCA_023334975.1 Globisporangium sylvaticum
CATAAAAGAAGTCCAGTCGCGGACCGAAATTCAACGAACGCGCGCCACGATGGGCAGAATTGTTGTTGTGCTCACCTGTTTGCATCCTTTTAGTTCTGACAGGAAAAAGCTGTTCTCAAGCCAACAACAACAACAACAAACGCTCAAGAAACAAAACAAAAAGGTGCTTCTCGCGACTGACGAGTCACAGGTCGGGCGATGAGTGGACAGGCGCGCGCACATTCGTGATGTGATGTGAGGCGCTCCTCGCTCGTGTGGGATGACGAATCAGATGTGCACCTAAAGAGAGAAAAAAAAAACCCAACCGTGTGAAGTGAGTGGGGGACCTACTGTGCACTGTTGTGACGCAGCCAGCGAACTGTGCGTACGTCACGGGGACAAGTGGGGGAGTCATCAAACGAACGGGACTGCATACTGTTTACTTTGTTACTGCCCGGTTCAGTTCCTTTACATTCACAGAGGATCTAGTTTTTGGAAGTCGAAGGAAGGGACCTGGATGTAAAGGAGCCTCTCCGACCCTCTCGTTTCGGGGAGCCTATAAAGCTGAAGTTGCAGTCCACACAAGAGTTCCCCAGATACAAGAGAGAGTGTGAGAGCAAACATGTGGACGCGCAAATCAAGCTTGCAGAGGCGCACGTGGGGCTTTTTGCGTGATCTCACCAGCGTGACGTAGGCAGCACCAGCACCAGCAGCTCTCATGATTCGTCGCTTGTCTATTGCGCAAGCGGCCACCTGTCCGAACCAACTGGTGGAACCAAAGATGACGAGTGCCGACTGCTGGTTTCTGCCAGTGCCATGTGTGATGCAGGGGTAACGCCACTTATGCCATTTGCGCTTCTCACGATCGTGGGTGTCCAGTACTCACTGCTTTGTTTACGCATTGCTTGTCTGTTGCGCACTTGTTTGCTCACACGAGTTGTGCGCTGTTTGTTTGTTGGCAATCGTGGTGGCTACTCGCGCAAGGTGTCCACGTGCACACACGAATTGTTGGAATTAACAACAACCCTCGCATTTGTTGACATAAGAGCCTGTGAAGAGGAACTGTCCACCCCATCAGCAGTCACTTTGTATGGACGTTTGTTTGCTGTTTGCTTGTACTCGCTTGTTTTCAACTTCTGTCAACAACAAACATGTCACCTACACACAGAGGAGAGAGACCACGCAAACGCAAATTGCTTGCTGGGTTCTCTCCAAACAGCAAAAAATAAATAATAATGCGCGCTTGCTTTTCTCCAATCGCGCGCAGATTTGTCACGTCGAATGAATCTTCTGGTGTCCTGGCAGAGCATTCTTCTCCACAAAGTGAATAGAATAGAAACCAACAAATGAATCGCTTCTAACGTTTCTAAAAAGGATATCGGAGATTGTGGCAAAGGTGTTGGTACTGGTGTCTTATCAAGTGGTGGCAGTAGCCATCAGTGTTTTTTGTGGTGGCATTGATATGCCTCGATACAACCCCAATCTGGATGGAGGCTGAAATTATTCATGTGAATCGCAACAACGTTTCTCCAGCCAAAACCAACGCGAGTTTTCGTTATGTTAATCCATCGCAGTATTCCCCCTCACTTGCGTTGGCTTCCACGTACGCGTGGGTTTTATTCGTGTGCCAGAGCCAAACCAACAACAGTTTTCTTTCTTTGTGATCCGAGAGGTCAACAAGGGTTTGTTTGTATTCATTCGGCTAGACTGCGTGATGCATGCACTGCAACCTACTACTACTATATAGTACCAACATGACCAATCGACGTTGGTCATCGATGGAAAGCCGTCAGAACGGTGTCTCTGTATCTCGCAGAATTTGTCCGACCTTCGCAGTAAATTCCGACTCCATTGGGCTGCTTCTTTTCTCCTCCTTCGTCCTGTTGGATGGATATTTGTCTTCACTCGGGCAGCCAGCCCACAGATCTATCTGCTCAAGCTGCAAGATGATCGCACGAAAAATACGGCAAGATCGATGAGAAATCGGACGAATTCATTCGAACTGTGGACTCTTCTTCTCTCAATGTGTCTCCCAGCGCCAGAGCTATGCACCACTCTCGAAAGACCAAAGCTGCTCGTGTTAAATACCGCATTGTTGGCTCTCCAAGCATTGGTGGAGTCGGGCTTGGTGCTTCTCGACTCGCTCGTCTTCCTCGAAATTCCTCCAGTCGACTCTTGTCGAGTTCGTCCCCCCACTGCGAGGTTTGCGCTCATGATGTGTGCGCTGTGTCCATTCTCTGAGCCCTGTGCCAACAGATCAATCATCAGTTTCTCCCCCAGAGGAGGATTACATCCTCCGAGAAAACTCGACCATCAACACTCGACACATCAACAAAAATGCATCACTTTGAAAATAATCAACGGCCCTTTCTCACACTTTCTCACTCGACTCACCCAGCAGGTTAGCAGCTGGACGACCACTGGAAGGAGGACTCAACAGATCCGTCGATGCCGCGACTTCCATTTGCTGATTTGGCGTGTCTGTTGATCGGAAGTTGCTCTATCATGGCACGACGACTCAGTAAAGAATGGGTGGCTGGCAGCAAACGAGGTAGTCAGACGGTCGAGTGACTGAAGTCACAGTCCGCAGCTAAAATAGACACACAGACAATATAAAGAGCACCATCAGAGGACGTCCGCTCTCCAGATACGAACACACAGAACAGGCAACAACACAATACAGCTCACCGTCCCATGCTTCACCTCTCCAAACTGCCATTGACAATCGCGCGAGACGGGACTCAGCGTCACTGGAACCCAATAACAATGCAGAGCAAACTGGCACCCGCCTGCCCCCTTTCTGCTCACATTGCACTCGAACAAACAGCCCCCTCTCGCCGTCTCGCTGATCACGCGTGCGGCCAACACCGTAGGCACTGTGGACGCACATGCACGTCCAGTTGAGCTGCCACTGTGGCCAGCAGGAGCTAACTCATGCACGCTCTCTGCTCTCTCTGCGCTGAGCGCTCAGCTGAACACGCGGCTCTTCTGCTCTGCGTGTTTGTTTGGCTCATTCGCGTCTCCATCCATCCATCCATCCATCCCACGCCTTGCCTCACTGGCGTCATGATGCACTCGTTCCCTGTCTGATACCATTCGAGGAGAGCCGCTCGTCGGTGGTCGCTGAGTCAGGCAGAGAGAACACTCGCCACCCGCAGCCACCAAAGGAAAAAAGGTTGGATTTTCTGATGTATCAGCGACGGATGGATGGATGAATATGCACACAGTCGGTCCTCTCGCGACACCCCGAAATCGACGGCCAACTCGAGCGCCGCGAAATGAGCATCGAGACGTGGGAGCACTGCACTTTGCGCGTGTTGCGATACGTCTCGGCGGACGGGTAGTATGAGCGCAGGGCTGGTGATGCAAGTCAAACACACAGACACAGTCACGAACATGGAAGCTTAAACCTTAGCAAGCGTCGAACAATACACAGCAACCAAAGAAGCGACAGAGGGACACTTGCTTACCGAAGCGCACGTGGCGCGGATGGCGGCGCACGGCAACGCGAGCGCGCGCGCGTTGTTGGTTGTGCTTGTTTGCTTTCTCTTGTGTGAGGCCTGAATTGCTCAAGCAAACTGCGAAGGCGTGGGCTGCGGTCGGTTTAAAAAACTGTTGACGGAGGAACTGAGAACACGGGAGTGATTGCTCTCCTTGCTAAGGAGAGCACGCGCAGCACAACAAGCCACAAGCGGCGAGAAGAGAGTCACGCAAGTTGCAGTTGCGCGCAAGCGACAAACGGCATCAACCCAAAGCAAGCAACAACAAATTTCGTCATACCTCCTCGTGTGTTATGAGTGTGTGCTTACTGCTGCTCTCACCATCTTGCTGGAAAGCAACAGCCAATTCACAATCAATCAATCAATTGGAACACATTGTGAGTGCGCTGTAAATCAGAGGGCACGACCGATTTGAAATTGAGCTGTTGACGACAAGCGCTTCAAGGTTGTACGAACAGCACACACTCGCACACCACTCGCTTGGGCGGATGGCGTGTATCCTTGAGCGCAAGTTCTCGCTGCTGAGGTGTGAAGGAGAGTCAAAGCATAAGCCTATGGACAAGCAAACAAGCAACGCAATCCACAGCAAACCAAACAAGCAAACAAGCAAAGGGGATGGCACTTGCACAGCAACAACAAAGTGTTGTTGCGCAGGCTCTCTCTCCCGCGTGTCTCTCCGTTTGCGCGGGTTTCTCTGGGTCGTTGTGTGCAGAGGAGAGCCATCTGAGTCTGCCTCACACACAAGTGCAAGACACAACAAAAACAGCTGTTGCTCTTGCGGCGTTACCCACTGGGCGTGTTTATGTGTGCGCCGCTGACGCACTTCAACACACAGCCCCTTTGGTGACCTGGTGGCCATTAAAACTCCCTGCCGCTTCACTTTTAACAACCATTTCGCACTAAAATAGCCCTATCGAACGGACCCAACTAAACTTTCAAGCAATTCTACAATAGCAGGACACTGACAATGGATAGAGCAACCCCACCGCAGAGGGATGGGCCGCTGCCTGATCTCTGACGCAATAGCCTGGAGACCGTAAGCAGGCAGCGGATCTGACGCATATCGCGAGGAGCTCTCCTAGTTAACCACCTACCGTATCAAAACTGTATTGTGAGGCACATTGCTATTGCGAGATGTTGGCGGGAAAGCCAAGCGCTCGTTGCGTTCCAAACTAATTCACACTAACAATTTCATCCAATCGCAGGCCTGCCTCGCCTTATTGGCATTGGATCCTTTTTCCTGTTTGTGTGTGAAGTCTTCCTTCGTGTTTAGTAGATAAAACAAGCGCAGGAGTGGGACCTCTCGAGCGATCCGCGCGAGTCTCGTCGTGATGGTAAGGGGAGGGGAGGGAGCCCAGCGACTGGCTGAGCGTTGGCTGGTTGGCTGAAGCGCAGAGCAGAGCAGAGCCCCTGAGTTGAGTTGAGTCGCGCGCCTGAGTTGAGTGTTGGCCCAGGGACAGGGCCACTCACTCCTTAAATCACTCGCTTGCTCGCTCGCTCTCGCCCACACATTCTGTCATTCGCTTGCGTGAGGGTGGACCGTCCGATTGACTGAAACGCCAGGCGAGACTCGTGGGATCTTCCTCTTCGCTGGCTGACTGACTGGCTCAGGGGGACGCACCCACCCACCCACTGGACACGTCGCCCCGCTCGCGTGTGTTTGTGTGTGTGTGCGCTCTCTAATTGTTCTGCAGAATGGAGGATGAGGATGCGCCGATGGCCGACGCGCCACCCCTGCGCTTTCCGGACGTGAACGACGACCACAACGACAATGGCAGCGACGAGCGACGACCGGCGGCGGGGACCGCAGCGCTCAAGCACGCGCTGCCGTTCATCCTCAACACGCACAGCGCGCCGCCGCCGCCCCCTCCACAGTACGCTACACACGCGGCCGATGCGTCCGCCGCGCCGATGATCTTCTCCACGTCGTCTGCAATAGGAGCAGCAGCAGCAGCAGCAGCAGGTGCGGACGCGGCGGCCTCGTCCTCCGCGCGACCCGGACGACCCGAGCCCACGAGAGAGGACAAGAAGCGCGGCCGCATGTGCAAGACCGACGGCTGCGAGAACTACATCGTGCACAAAGGGCTCTGCTGTCGCCACGGGGTACGTACCAATACTTTATGAGATGCATTGTCGAGACCTCGTGTGTCGAGCGTTGAAAGGACTCACTTGACCTTTGTATGGTGGTTGATGGCTGGCTGATTGGATCCATCGGCAGGGCGGCAAGAAGTGCTCGATCGAGGGCTGCAACACGAGTGCCAAGCACCGCGGCGTCTGCTGGAAACACGGTACGCCCTTGCGCTATTCATAGCTATTCACTCGCCTCTACCTAATTGCGGATGCTAACGCTCGCGCTTGTTTCGCTCTACTTGCACATGTGCGGTCCCACCAAAGCGCAGGCGGGTCGACCAAGTGCCGCCTCGACGGCTGCGAGAAGCGCGCCAAGGCCAAGGGGCTCTGCTGGGGCCACGGCGGCGGCACCAAGTGCGCGAGCGACGAGTGCGACAAAGTGGCGGTGTCGAACAGCTTCTGTTGGGCACACGGCGGCGGCAAGCGCTGCCTCTTCGACGGCTGCAGCAAACCCGGCTACGAGCGCACGCAGAACTTTTGCGTCAAGCACCACGCCGAGCTCCAGCACGTCAACTACTACGAGGTGTAGGAGGAGAGCGTGAATCAGCAGCAGGACGAAGTGCAGCTGAGCGGAGCCGTGCGAGGAGACGAGCCGCGTTTATATATTTGTTGTGTATTTCAGCAGATGCGAATGCTGGAAGGTGGACAGTAGTAGGTGCGTTGTCCGCTGGACGGGGCGATCGAAGACCGAGTCACCGAGAGCGAAAGGAGGAGCGAAGACGAGGCGGCGCGCGGCGAGAGAAGGACCAGAAAGACCGACAAGCGGACGGACAGACTGCGAGAGAGTGGCCAGTGGTGGGAGGTGGCGAGATGCGCTGACGAAGGAAAGTGAGCGGCGACGCTGGGGTGGAGGGGGAACTGGCGCTGGCGCTGGAGCGACGGTATCAGTCAGACTCTCTCTCTCTCTCTTGCTGCTGTTGGAGACCAGAGGGAGGCGTGCTGGAGGAATGAGGTAGGAAAGAACGAGAGCGAAGGTGTAGAATTGGTTGTATAGAGAAACGAAAATAGCGGGAAATGGAATTTTGCTTGGTATTAAGGAGTCAAGAGTCGAGTTCGTTTATAGTGCTGCTTGGTATTGAGAAGGATTCCGGATGAAAGTTCACCTTGATAATCGAAACCTGACGTTTGCCAATCTGGCGTTTGCCATACTCAATTCAAGTTATTCTCTTGGGACGTACTACCTCTGTCTCATAACGTCGTGCCAATAATTTTTCAAATGGCATTACGAAACGAGCTTTTTGTTTCATCAAGCGCGGTCGGTTGCATTGAAATGCTCGTTGCAAGCTCTCTACTTCGCTGCACACAGACTCAATTTAACAGAACAGGCAGGAGAAATAACACAAGCTCAATAGGGTCGAATTTGTTCATCAAAATGAAAACTCCCGCAGTGACCTTAAAATGATCCAACGAGGAAAAGCGACACACACGCCCAAACTTTAGCCGACAATGAATCAGCTGGTCGTCATCAAAACCGCTGTATTTTCTTCCAATCGTCACACGAAATCAACGAAAGCAGTACCGAAATCGTACCTAATTGAATGATAACACAGCGATATGATTTGTCTAAGCCAATCAGAGCGACGCAGTGTTTTATCTGTGGTTTTATCTGGCACCTGACCCAGAATTAAAATCGACAAAAGTCAAATTGAATCCAGACAACAAACACCAACCTTTCTCGAATGCATACACAGAAGGTAACACCAGAACAACCAGAACTGACAAACGAAAAGATGGGATAGAGAGTGTATTTGCAACGGCTTGTAACTAGACTACAGCTTCATAGTGCAGCGCGTGCATTGCACCATCGTAGGCATGTTGAGTGCACTGCAGTCGCTGTGGCAAACTGCCTTTGCGCAGCAGCTGGTCCTTCTTCAAATGGGGAATGGCGTAATCGTTGCCACCACGGTCGAGCATCGCCTCGTGCAGCACCGACTGGAGGGTCATGAAGCACTTGTCGGTCTTCTGACGCTCCAGCTCCGCGTACGCCTCCTCCACAGCTGCGATGAGGGTATCGATCTCGAATGCACGTTTCGGATGCTGCAAAGCTTGTATCGCGTTAAAAAAACCGAAACCGAGAATGTTGAAGTCGGGACTGCGAGCCGGTTGGTTCTCGAACACGACGTTCAGCTTCAGGTCTCGACACGCTGCATGCACCCTCTCATTAAATGCGACGTTGTGGGCTGTGGCATTGTCTTGCTGCACAACGATCCGCGATGACTTGCTCCCTTGAATAAAGTAACCATGATATAAACGGTTTGTGCTTTTTAAATGTCTCGATTACCGGACATGATATAAGTGGTTTGTGAAATTAACATTCATGTTTGGTGTGCGCCACATAAAAACGAAGTTAACAACTTACCAGGGCACGTCGCCTTCACAGCAGGCAGAACTTTGGTTGTCAAGAAGCGCTCGTCGTCAGGGCCCTGCTGATCGATTCTGGGACGCGCGCTTTGCAGGAATCGGTTCAACGAACGGCCAGCAACCGATCTTCCCATCAAACAATGCCTATCGGTGAGTGTCATATCGCGGCCGCGCACCCGCCACGCGAAACATCACCTTAGTGATGAAACTCTTGTTCACCGCGCTCTGGTAGGGCACCTTCTCTGCGGCTGTGAGGTAGTACTCGTTTCTGCTCTTCCGCAGGTAGAACCACTTTTCGTCTATGAGGACGCGGTCAAGCATCGCATCGAATACCAAATCCCCGCTTCCTACAATAGCTGCAACAGTGGCTTGTACTGCGTCACTGGTCCACACCCGTGGGCGGCCGCATGACGGGATGCGAGACAGGTCCGCCCTGTCCTTCCACACGCGACGGACCATCGCGCGCGAGCAAGAGAACAACGCGGCAGCCAACGAGACGCAGCCCCTCCCGAGTGCACCGCCGATGGCGCGCGATCGGAGAGAGCCTAGAATTTCTCCGCGCTTCTGGAGCAGATCAAGTTGGGGTGACCTAGGCATCGGTGGAATGCGTTGGTGGCGTGAACTGGGGGAGGCGTATTCGTGAGTGAGTGTAAGTGAGTGTGAATGAGTGCCATGTGCGCCTGTGGCAGCCAGCCGTTTTGGCGCGAACTCTATCTGGCCGCTTGTTGTCGTTGGCGCGCTCGTTCAAATCGCTGGCCTGTTTTGTTGGCGGATTGCTGAGACTTCCAGGGATAAAAAATAAACGTTTTGGCCAATCAAACCATTCTAACAATTTGGTGTATGACTCACAAAAGTCAAAGTGGCTCGAGGTTATGAGACAGAGGTAGTAAGAGAGAACCCATTCATTGGTCAATAATAAGAGCCACTCATATAAGAGCGCAAGTAGATTTCGATTCAACTGCCGTTGTTTATATAGTTTATAATTCAGTGAAATTATATGGGAAACAAGTTAGTAAATTGCGCCTAGATTCTAATGCAATTCTAGTTTATGGCAGGTACAGGAGTGCACCGAGTATACACGCTAACAGTAAATGCAATTGTGCCAAACGTAGAGCAGTTTGGTGATAATTACCCCACGGCATCATTCCCAAGCAACCAGCAAAAATATATAGTGATTATAGTGAATCGATGGAGAGGATCAAGCGATGTGATCTGTGCAAACAGCTTTTTCTATTCCACAACCTTTCTTCTTGGGGACAAACACAACATCTATTACATTTGATGACTATGAGCCAGGACAGGCATCACTTTCCAAAATGGGACGAGGAGAGGCGTTGCCCCAAAGTGTCGGTCGCTCATTGTCATCATTGCAGGGCAGTGTCGTGCTTAGATCCGCTAACCAGCTTTGGCGAGATGGAGTCAACCGAGTCAGTGCATATGCTGGTGTAGACTTTGAAGGCGTCATAGGTCCATCGCCGGTGGAACTGAATGGTGATCGAGTCAACACCGGAGAGGAACATCAGGGTTGTACCGCCAGCTCGTAGCGAGTGTGTGCCAAATCTCGAAGGGCCCTCTCCAACTCTCGATGCTGCGGTTCGAACTACCGCTGACACCCTGAGCATTGAGTTGCACTCTGGACTGCCTGCTGATCCCATGTACACAGCGGCAGGCAAGCCCCCGACAGGCTAGCAATGGAGCGGTGCAGCAGAAAGCGCACCAACGACTGGGCACAGAGCATGGTGGCCGGAGCGAGTCTACATCCTGGTAACAAGGGAGCCACTCTGGGCACCGTGGAGGCGTCATCAGAGTCGATTCTCATATATCCTGCTAGATCCGATCGGACGTTTGGAAGTCCGGTTGGTGTGTGACCTGCGTGCACGAATGAGTTAGTGAAAAGAAATCAACAACCTGGGATGGGCCTTCCGAGACGAGAACCGAGATCTGCAGCGACGTTTGGAGCGCCAGCGAAGTGCGATGCGGCAAAGCGGGTACCAACCTTGTGCTCCCGCAGCCCAGAAGCCGCAAGACCACCTGCGTCCTAGGGTTGCGAGAGCTCATCTTGTTCTGTCAGAATACAGCGGAGGAGTTGTCGATGCAGAAGTGGCCCCAGCAGTGAGCAGCAAAGGTGCACGATACGAGCTCACTGTAGTTGATGTCGAACCCATTTTCACTCCGGCCGTGAACTGGTCAATCTGTGCTTTCTCCTCGGAGGAGTACGTTACGTGATGTACGCACGGGCGGCCGTATCCAAGGCGCACAACCCAACGCCCGAAGTATCCATTTCCACGATGATGTCTGGGTTTGGAAGCGTGTTGAAGTGGAGGACAAGCGACGATCACTGGATGTAGATAGACGCCATGCACCTCAGAATACTGGCACGACTAGCCAGTTAACGCAGAAGCTCTGAGTGTGGTTTTGTTGCGTTGCGGAACCGCGTCGAGTCTATCGTTGATGTAGTGACTTCGCATTGAGCAGATGGGGTTGAA
>JAADVK010001234.1:0-10454 GCA_023334975.1 Globisporangium sylvaticum
GTTTGTGTGGTCCAGTCAAGCCCGCTGGTAACGTACCCAGCTGCCAATGAGACCTTCTGCGAATGCAATCTTTCTTACTGGATGTCCTCACTTTCTGTTTAGGCTACCTGCATCTGCTGACGAATTGCCGACATCTCAAGCAGCTAGTCCTTTCAGAGTTTGCAAATGTTCACCGACGACAGCGCACCCAACGCGCAGCTGAGACGCATGACTTCGAGCACTTCCAGCACTGGCTTGACAACTTCAACTCCATTTTGAGGTTCAGCGCACAAGCTCAAGATGCGGAAGACGGCGTCGCTGGTATGCTTCGAGTGGCCCGAGAACGAATCGTAGCTCATCGCGCGCAAGCTTCACACGCGCGCAACGCGCTCCACTGGGTCTTCTTGCGTAGATTTGGTTCGCGCGGTGGCTGTTCTTTCGCACGAAGCTTTAGCTTGCTGCAGGTCTTGGGCAAGTCACTCATTGTGTTCTCAACACGAGAACACAAGAGCATGACAGTCAAACAACGAGCAGCCTCATCCAACGGCATGATTGCCATCCGTCATCTGCTCACTCCAACTCGAGCATTCAACGGGAACAGCTCGCTCCCAATACATCCAGACACGCCACTCACTAAAAGGACCTGCTTCCAAAGTGCAAACTTCTTGGCAAATATCTGAACCGCCCACGGCAGATCCCGATCCCGAGGACGAGGAAGACTTACCCGGAGCAGAGGTTGGCTTTTCGGTGGTTGGAGCTGGAGCCACCGACGTTGGCTTGGCAGTGGTTGGAGCTGGGGTCGACGTGGCCTTGTTGAAGCCACATGTCCTTGTTGCTCAAGAGCTGCTTGGTGAGGATCTCCGGCAACGCGTATGAGTAGCTGTAGTCGCCGAGCTGCTGCGGGTCGTAAGCACGGGCACGATGGGAGGAGGATGGATGGATGGGGGGATCGAGAGTGTAGTCGCGGGAAGGCGGCGATGTCGAGCTGCTTTTTCCAACAACAAAAAACGCCAAGATTACCACAGTGATTGAGAAAAGCAAAACATTTGCGCGGGCAAAAGAAACATCCATAACTTTATCCAGTCAAAAAGGATTTTTTGCTTTATTATGTGTGCAAATAAAACCCCCTCTTCATAATAAGGAAATTTCTTTTGCGCTAAACACGTGGATTTTCATTTTTAGTTCCAGTTGTTTACGTTTCCGTGAATAGCGACACAACTTGTGTAACTCACACCATGGGTAAAAATATGGAGCACGTATTTTACTGTAAAGAGTGATCTTGTTTATGGTAACTCCAAATTTGTGAAAGAAATAGAAATACAATTTCTATTTCTACCACAAATTTGTTGTCATGCCCTCTGTCGTCTCGACAATCCCCAGCAATCGCTGGGGGTTCACGCGTTCATGTCGCGGTCGCTCTTCTTATCTTCCATTCGGAGACGGTGGTGTTGGAGTGAATTGAGTCGGCTGTAGCTCACCTGGTGAGTCACTTCCAAATTTTTGTCACATTTAATAGCAGTGTACCTACTTTGAAGTTGTACCTGTAGACGGATGGGATGGGATGAAATGCTCAAGCATTTGCTTGGAGCAGAAAATAAAGTCACATTTGTAAACAAAACAGCAGTGTGAAGAGATGTCAATCCCAGGTTCCATGCGCTCATCAGCGTCGAGGCGACAGTCTTTTTCAACAACATTGTGCTCTGTGTAGAACGACAGAATAATTACTGATGCGGCTCCACTGTTGCTACTTGAGCATGCCCTTCTTCGGTCGGACGCGTCCAGCTGGCCTCTCCCTGTTTCGGTTGTAGAAGTAGACGTTGCCCGCGTCGTCCGCCACTTCCTCCCACGGATCTCCCTCCGCTTCTATGAGATGTGGAAGCTCCTGCGAAATCTGGTTCTGGTCGGCGGCGGCGCAGCTGCCACTGTTTTCGCTTTCGCCAATGGCGGATCCAAAGCATTCCCTTCGTGATCCATCCCGAGCGTTTCGCCGTTGTTGCCTTCTGATAACGACGCCAACCAGAGTCGATCCGGACCCTGACGCGCCAGCCTCTACCAAATCTGGCCACGCAACCAGTGGCTCCTCTTCATCTCGCAGCAGCTCGAGCATCGTGTCGCTCGCCTGCATCTCGCGCGGCGGCTCGGCGCTTTTCAGAACCTCCCCCGTCGTCCGGTTCAAGTAGCAGATGCTGCCGTCCGCGCTGTCGTGCGCCTCGCTCCAGAACGTCGGCGCGAGCGTCCACTTGGTCGGCTGCTCGCCCTGCCTCTTCGCTTCCAGGTTTCAAAAGTGCCACTTGGTCGTCTCGTGGATCGCCAGCTCGCCCTTTGTCGCGTAGCTCCCCCCGGACAGAAGCGACACAGGCACACGAGTCGCGGGAGCATGGGCACATCGTCCGGCTCCACGGGGAGCTGCACGCTCTCCGCATCGCCCTCTTTCTCAGGCTCCACCACCACGCACGTGTCGTCCATGAGCGCCAGCAGAGTGCGCAGCTTCTTGACCCGTACTCGTTCGGGTCGAGCGGCTTGAGCATGATCCGCTGGAAAGCGTCGGGGAAGTCCTGCAGCGCCACTTTGCCGTCGCAGCGGTCGATCACTTTGCGGATCTCTTTCTTCAGCACGCCAAACTCCTGCGCGAGCTCGACGTTCGTCAAGATCTGCTCCAGCACCTGCTCTTTCTGGCGCCGCTGCGCCTGCTTGGCCTCGGCGTTCTCGTCGTGGGTCTCTTCAAACGCCTGGCGGTGGTTCACCTGCGGGATAGGAGCAGCAGCAAGGGTGGGCGGTGCTTCGGTGGTCGTCTTTCTCGATTTCTCCTCCGTGTTGTCTATCTCATTTGTATCACCACTACCAGTTTCGGATGTGCATGGATCGTCTCCTGGTCTTCTTTCTGTTGCCCGACCACCAGCAGCACCAGCGGCAGCCGACGGAGGGCGGAACGTCTGCGGACGCTTCACGTGCTGCTTCTCGATCGGCACGTTCTCGTCGCGGTCGAGCTCCTCGACGCCCGTGATCACGCTCTGCAGCTCGCCCTCGCGCTTTCACAGCTCCTCAATGCGAGCCAGCTGGTCGGCGATCTGCTGCTGCGCGTCGTCCACTTTGCGCTGCTGCTCGGCGAGCTCGCGCTTCTCACTCTCGAGCGAGTCGCGCAGCTTCTCCAACACGACCAGCTGCGCCAGCACGCGCTTCACGACCGGATAGATCTCGGTCGCTTTCTTCGCGTAGAAGAACGCGGCGCGCACCCACGTGCACACGGCGGTGGCCGCGGGCGAGATCTGGCTCAGCCGAAAGTTGTTGGCCCGCAGCCGCGGGTGGTGGATCACGTGCGTGATGCTGTGCAGCACCGCGTTGCGCGTGCCCTCACCAAACGAGTAGACGTCAAAGAGCGGCAGCACGTACAGCGCCTTGACGCTGTACTGGTGGATCAGCCCCTCCTTGTCGCCCAGAAACACGTTCTCCTGGCTGCTCGAGAGCAGCTGCATCAGGTCGTCCTTGGTCGGCTTGTACGGCTTCCCCTGCAAGTAAAAGTTGTCGGTGAAGTTGAACAGCACCGCGAACGCCTCCAGCAGCGACATGTACACCACGTCCAGCTTGGCTGTGCGCAGCTTGTACCAGTCCATGGCGTCGACGTCGTGCAGCGCCTCCACCGCGCGCTTGTAGGCGGTCTCGAGCACATACGCATCGCTCTTCTTCCAGAACGTCTCCAGCTTGACCTGCATTTCGAGCTACTTCGCCGTCATGGCGTCCACCTCCTCCTGCCACTCACCTACTTTCTTGGTCGGCGATCGTCTTGTCGAGGATGTCTGTGCCGACCATGATGTTTCTGGGTCTTGGAGAGCATCTTGACGAACGCGTCCTCGCTGTTCACGCCCTCGGGCAAATTCGGCAGCATGCTCGCGACCATGACCGCGTACGGCGTCTTGAACTTACTTGGGCAGCAGCAGGTCCATCTCGAACTCGCCCGTGACGTTCGCAAGCACCGCAAAGTATAGGATGAACGTCGGCGTCGCGAGCTCGCTGCTCGGTCGACTCAGCCATGCCGTGCGCTCGCCGTGGACCCACTTGCCGATGCGCTGCCTTCAGAGGACTGCTCGCCTGTCGCTTGCCCTCCTCCTGTCGCACCACTCTCACTCGTGACTGCATCCACCAGTTTCGCATTCATGGGATTCGCTGTCGATCCTCCAGGCTGCTTGGCGTTGTCCTCTCGAAGGTACTCGGCGTCTTCGGACTTCCCCTCGATGAACTTGTCGTGAAGCACCAAGTCGTGGCTCACAATTCCCAGCGACTTGATGCTCGTCGTGAGCTCGAACAAGCCTTCATTGGTATCAGTGCCACCACCACCTGTTTCTATCGCCTTGGCTGCAGCTTGAGCACGGGTCTGTTTCCTCGACGCCAGCAGCTCCTGCGCCGCTCGCTCCTGCCGAGTGATGATCCGGATCCGCTGCTCGCGAAGCTTCTTCAGCTCAAACAGCTCATCGCCTTCGTCGTGCTTCTGCTTGTAGCTCTGCATCTCGGCCAAGTGCATCAGCTGCAGCTTCCGCAGCTCGTCCTTTAGCGCCTGGAGCTGCTTTCTCCTCGCTTCGATCATCGCGTCTCACGCTTCCAGCGCCTCGACCTCTTGGTGCGCGCGAGCCATCACCTTGCGCAAGTCTTCCTGAAAGTGCTCCAAGATCACGCGATGCGCTTCCAAAATCCCGTTGCTCTTCGCGTGGGTTTCCTTGATCAGCGAGCCGAGCCGCATCGTCTTGATCACTTGGTGCGTGAACGGCACACACGCCCTCTCGATCGTTGTCAGACGGTTGATCTCCGTAGTCATTTCGTGGATTCGCTGCGTCGACGTGGTCGTCAGAGTGCTGATCTTCTCCTGCACCTGGTCCAGCGACTTCATCGCTTTCTTCTTCTCGCGCTTCAACGACTGCTTTTGCCACTCCTCTTCGCTCGTTTTCATGCGCTTCACCTTGAGAGCGATGCAGTCCAGCAGCTCCTTCTCCTCGTGCTTGAGCTGATCCACCTGGGTGTTGGTTTCCAGAATGAACGCCTCCAGATCGGTTTGGATCACTTGAATCGTGCTGAGCACAGCGTTCCGGCGCGCGACGTTTAGCTCCGGCGACGCAAAGTCCAATCCAAAGAGCTCACTTGGTGGCTCATATCGATTTTCTCGCTCTCGCCGCCTCCCTGTCGCGTTTTGCACCAAGTTCTTCTCGTGAAGCTCTCTCATCATCATACTCCACTTCAATGAAGCATCCTTTAGCAAGAAACTCCAGCGCTGTCGTCGACGACTTAATCATCTCAATTTCAGCGAGAACTTCCGGGACCTGCTGTTGTAATTCGTTCAGGTATCTGCCTTGCGAGTGCAGCTCTTCTTTCTCTTTCGCGATCAGTTCATTCAGACGCTGCTCTTCTGCGAAGATTTTTGCTTCTTCTTTTTCCCGCAAACTGATTTCCTCTGCGTAGCGCTCATAGAATGCCTTCGTCTTTTCCTCTAGAAGACTGAGCTCGGCATGGCGCTTGGCGTACCCGCGGGCTCCCTCGGCAGATCGCAGAGTGTTCAAAGTCCCTTGCCGAGCAAGGATCTGCGATTCAAGCCGCTCTTCCCGCTCCTTCTGCTTCATCGCTTTTACGATCGGGCATCATCTGTCCAAGGAAAGCCCTTCGCCCTTGAACTCTTCCGGAATCAGTCGCAGGAAAGCATGGCGGATCTCCGAGCGACGTCCCAGTCATCGTTGAAATCGGTTGAGCACGATTTGGATCTCGAGCTGCTCGTCGGGGAGGTTGGGAGGAAGGTTTAGCGCTCGAACAAACCGCAGTTGCAGCAAAATGTTTGCAATTCTTGTGTTTGCGCAGTGGAACGTTTTCAGAACTCTCAACAGAGCCTGCTGACGCCGTGCGGCATTCACACCTTGCAATTCCAGCTCTTGCTGGTACCTCATTCGAGACAGATACACGCGCGCCGCACATTGGATCACTCTGGCTGCGCAATAGCGCTTGGATTCTTCGGCGATAGTTTCGGCGTACGCCTCGAGTTGATCTCTCCACTTGCTGCTGATCTTCCCATTGATTGTGTTCGTATACGCTGCTGTAAACGCAAGTTCAGGGGTTTTATGCAGCACGCGCTTCGCTGGTTCGACTTTCGTCGCTGGTATCACCAGCGGGAAGAACTCGAGACAGCCGTCAACGTCCATTTTGACCTGCGCGACCTCCTCTTTCACTCCGAGCACGAAAGCAGTCTCACCACATCGCTGGTGTCCTCGAAGCACGACACGAACTGCCATCCCTGGCAGTATCTTTTGGTCTTGTTTCTCCTTTTCCGCTGTTGTTGTGTCCACGATCTGCTCGAAATCGCTTAGAAACATCTTTGCTGCATCGGTTTTCTTCAGCAAACTCAGCGCTTTCCCTGTCACGCCCTTGCCTGCAGGAGGTGAGGCTGCCGGTCTCGATGACGCAGTCAATGCTGCCTTCGCAGCGTTGGCGTTCACTTTTGTCTTGATAACGTCGAAAAACTTTTTCATCGTCTGGAAATCTTCTTTCACCTCTTTCACGACGGTCCTAATATCGGTAAGGAAGGTTGCTGGATCCAGACCGAAGAACTCCAGAAAGCTTCGCAGCCCCCGTTGTGTCGGTCGCGTCTTGGCTCCAAGTGCTCGCAAAAATGTTCCTTCCACTGCTCTTCGCGCGAGGATGTCCATTCGAGTAATGTAACTTCGACGAAGCGCTGAAGCCCGCCTTCGAGACATCCGACCACGATGCACTGCTTGAACGCGCAATGCTGCACGTTGCTGATGCAGAAAGTCTTGCTGTGAGCGATACCACTTACGCCCCAAGTACCCTCGTATATGGCGCTGGATCTCTGTCGCAGCCAACTGGCGATTCTTTTCGCGCTGAATCCGCTCCAACTGACGCTTTCGAGCTTCCGCACGAACGACTTCTTGCATCTCAGCTTCTTGCTGCTTTTTCAGAATAAATCGAGCACGGCGCACTTCGATAAACAAATTCCGTGCCGCCACGCCTCTCCACTGCCGCTGAAGCAGCACGATCATGTCGATTTCGTAGTTGTACTTCCGCATGTTCGCTTCCTCGGCATCCATCGCGTCACGCTCTCTCTCTGCACGCAGGTACTCTCGCAGCCGGGCTTTCTGATCTGCAGCTCGCATAATGACGCGTCCCAATCTTCCTCTCCAAGCTGTTTGTATCAGCACCGTAGCCCAAATGCGGTAAAAGTAAGTGTCTTCAACCATACGCCGTGCAGTGGTACCTCGCCAAAATGCTTGAATCTTGGTCGCCATGGCGTGGAGCTCCTTTCGCAATCGGGTAAATGTGACCCAGCTTGTTAGTGCAAAAGCCAAGCTTGCGTTCTCCATCCGTGCTTTCATTCGAAAGCGAAAGGCTTTCATGTACTCTGTGTGGCCAGCCCAAGACGAGAACGCCCTCATGAGCGATGCGTTTGTGAAATATGCCAACGCTCGTCGCATCTGCTGCTTGGTTTCAATCTGCTCCTGGGCGAACTCGTGCCATGTCGCGACTGCTTTTCCGGCGTTCAGCAACTTGAACCTCGAAGCGACACGACCGGAGACGTTCTTCAGCCTTTGAGTGTGGTCGTGATACTGCTTCCATCTGAGCCAGCACTTGACTTGGATACTGTTCGAGAATCGCAGCAACGCCCTCTTTTTCGCCTTCTGCCCGTGCACGAACTCCAGCCAGCTGTTCCAACCACTTGCTTTCTCGCGATGGACAATCTTCAGCAGCATCTTGCGCGTTTTCTCGCGGCTTTGCTTGTTGTACATTGCATTCTGATGCCATTGTCGAAACGCCCAAGCGGACAAGCTCTACGGACAGCACATCGCAATTAAGGAGACATTGATCGGTTAGACAAGATTTCGTTGGAAAGAAAGAGATTTCATGTGGAGCACTCACTCCGCAGACAATCGAGAGAGTAGCTTTGAGCAAGAAGCGCTTCTGATCGACGACAAATTCTCTCCACAGGCGCCAGACCAATCGTTTCACGGATGCATTTGCTTTTTTTCTATGAAGAATGACAGGCAAAATCAAAAAGAGATCGGTGAGTAAAGCCAAGCAACTACCACCATCTCACGCATTCTTTCAGATAAGAACATACCGATTTTTCCAGCTGAGTCGGCGAGTTGTGGGCTTCAAGCTCGACAGCATTTAGGAACACGAAGGTGAGACGCAGTCTTCGAAGCTTCTCGTTTTCTTTGTACACCCGCCATGCCTCCAGCACCCGTGGGACAGACTGCCATTTCCAAAACCCGATAGCTTTCTTGGCTTTGACGATCTTCTTTTTCACATACTGCTTCCATGAAGTGAACACTCGTCCCAGCGTCCTCTCACCCCAAAAGTTCAACGCTTTTGAGGCATGCAAAGCAGCTTTCTCACGTTCGCGACCCATTTTAAGCTCCAAGTGATCTTGCTTCCACAGGAAAAACATCTTCAGAAGTACTCGATTCGCCCAGTAGCCCATTGCTCTTCACACGCGCCGCTGTTGGAGCTTCCTTCGCCAGAGGTATTGCAAGTAAATCACTGCCTTTTTCACTCTCTCCTGCACAAAGCTGTAGGTTTTCCGGCACCGATATCCTCGAAAAACACGCTGGATATCCACCGCGCAGCAAAACTCTTCCCACTCGCGATCTTCCTGCAGTTTCCGTTTCCGTTGATAGCGGCATCGAGACGAAAAATGGATCTGAATCGCGGTAGCTGCCTCGTGCCTTCGCACGTCCACAGCGAGCGCTTTTTCACGCCGTCGAGTTTTTTCAGCTGCGACGATATCGGCGGCGCTGATGCCACAGAGCGACATCTCTGGATCGTTGATTACATCCACGCCGTACTTGTTCTCAGGCAACGCTCGAAGCAAGCGATTGAGCTGATTGGCGTTGGTCTTCGGGCATTGGAACATATTGAGGTGATACAAAAAGCTGCACTTCTGCAGGATCGCCGAAATCCCACTTGATGTCATTCCAGAAGAGAACGATACATCCAGCCGTCCCAGCTTGCGCAGGCGACTCCCAAGAACGCGGCATCCTTCGCCACCAAAATCGTTGCCTGGGTGTTGCTGAAATTCAAGATGTGTGAGATTCGCAGGAAGACTCTGCAATCCCTGCTTTGTGACTCTCCCGCACCCGCTGAGGTAGAGTTCTTCCAGCGACTGCATCACCAAGAGCGGGTAGATGGCTAGATCATCGACATTGACGCAGTCGCGAAGATCTAGTATCCGAAGGCGTTTGTTGCAGCTAGCGAGATGTGCAAGCACCGCACGCGCCACTCCAGGCTGACCACGAAATCGAAATTCCGTTGTCACTCGGCAGGCTTTCACCAACTTGATGAGCGCTGTTGACGGCAGCGGCGCAATGTAGCTCAAGTTCAGCTGTACCAAAGATTTGGAGCGCGAACTGACCAGTGCAAGAACAAACTTCTCTCCTTGGCTTGGACAATCTGCGAGCGATATAATCTTGAGCTTCTTTGGAGCGGCGATCGCAGTTCCTTCCGATGCCGTTGACAAAGATACCTTGGTGGTGCTGTTGGAAAGAAAAAAACGCTCCATACCCGACCCACTTATACCAGTGCAACCTGACAAGTCGAGTTCCTCGAGATGAACTATACTTGCAAGCGCCACCGCTCCTTTGTCGCAAAAGCTGGCGCACCTCGAAGCTTTCAAGCTTTTCAAAAACGAACAAGACGCGGCGACCCAGCAGCACACCCGATTGGTAAATGCTGCACCTCCAGACACATCGGTCTTGACCAGCTGGTGATACGCCGTTGCAACGCGGTTTCCGTAATAGCTCGGAACGGTCGACAAATACTCCATGCAGGAGCCAGTGAGGCTGGAACAACCGCCGATGTTCAACTCTTGCAGCTTCTTCGGCTGGCTAACGAACAACTCTTTGATGACCACATCTGGAACGCGACGGCAATCGCGGATCGAGAGGACTTTCAGTTTTGCACCTTGTGGCTTGATGAGCTGCAGCAGAGAAACTTCTGACACGTGATGACAACGGTCGATGCGTAGAACCTCCAGCGGCTTGACCTTCTTCGCAACAAGGAGGATCGCCGCATCAGTGACATTCACACAGCCGCTGATGTCGATATTGATCAAACTGGGAAAGCTCGATAAGATGCTGCTGAATAAATCATCTGTGACAGCATCGCTTTCTGACAGACAGAGGCTTTCGATGCTTGGACATGCACGAGCAATCGAGCTGAAGCCAGCTTTCTGAACGCGATACCAATCACGAGTTAGCATCGCTCACAACAAGAAACAGCAGCAATAGCATCCTATGCGTGAAAAACAGTTGCGCTTGCCTGAACATTTGCAAACTCTGAAAGGACTAGCCGCTTGAGATGTCGGCAATTCGTCAGCAGATGCAGGTAGCCTAAACAGAAAGTGAGGACATCCAGTAAGAAAGATTGCATTCGCAGAAGGTCTCATTGGCAGCTGGGTACGTTACCAGCGGGCTTGACTGGACCACACAAAC
>JAADVK010001235.1:0-10436 GCA_023334975.1 Globisporangium sylvaticum
ATTCACCACTCTCCACGTTGTTCTTGGTATGAGGTGTTGCTATTCGATCTCTATCAATCGCGTTCGCTCTCCTGCTCTCGCTCAGTAGAACTGCTCCTGGTCGCTGAAGAACGACGCGTTCCGCTGGTGCTGCTGTTGATGTTGATGCTGATGCTGATGCGGCGAAGAGGACCTGGCGTCGCGCTCGAGCTGTCGGTACTCGTTCAGGAGCCGCAGCGACGCGGTCTTGCGGCGGATCGCCTCAGGCTGTGCACGATGCGCCGCAGCGGGTTGATGCTGCTGTTCGCCGCCTGCTGGTAGACCTGCTTGAGCAAGTTCACCTGCTTGCCCTTGGCCTCGAGCTCGTCCAGCAGCGGACCCAGCGCGCTCGACAACTGGGCCGAAGAAGAGCCACCACCACCACCACCATCGTTGTTGCTGCTGCTGGTGCCCTCGGCCTTCATGCGCGAGACAATGTCTTTATACCGGGCATTGAGCGTCGCGAACTCCTGCTCGGCGCTCTGTAAAGCTGCACCGAGGTCGTCCATGATCTGTGTCTGCAAGTACCAGAGAACAAGACAACGTTAGAGCTGTTCAAGAAATCCAGATATTGGTGGCCCAGCGATAAGAGAGAGCCTACCTGCATGGGGCTGATATGCGCGGAGACTGGAGCTGGTGGTGGTGGTGGTACTTGGATCGCGCTGGGCTTATGCTTCCTCTCGGCTTTCGCTGTTCGATCTGAGAGCAGCGTGGTTGGTATGGCGCTCCCAACGTCCATCCCAAGGATCTTTGCACTGACGCCGCCACTGGAGCTCTTCGCTTTGCTGGCTCTCGTAGCTTCTGGTGCGCGTTGGTGTCTCTGCTGCCCGTGTGCTATTGCTGAGGAGCGCGTCGTTGCTGCGGTCGGGATCTTGATCGGCATGTTGTTGCTGCTGACGCCAGTGAGCGTGTTGGGGGTCACGTACGTCGTGTCGCACTGCCGGATCGCGTCCTGGACGTTGCCGATGATCGAGAACGACGGGTTCGACGACGTTCCGAGCAGGAACGGGATCTCTCTATTCGGCATTTGCGTTAAATCACCAACAGGTTAGCATTTCACATATCACACTGTCAGAAATGCATTCCTCACGCAAAGTCTTGACACTTACTTTCCCAGGTTGGCGTCGCGCAGGAGCTCCATGTTGTTCGCAAAGCCGCCGTCAGCCTGTTGCCTCGCTTTCTTCACTCCTCCTCCTGCTCTTCTCTTGAGCCCTGACGGTGCTCCTGAGGTAGCCGACGTCTTCTTTCTCAGCCGTGCAGTTGTCGTCACACCTTCGCTCGCTCCTCCTCGACCACTCAATCTTGTTGATCCCGCCGCTCGTCTCGATGCAATAGACCCAGCAGCTCCACCAGCAGCAGTACCCCCACTGCGTGCCTGTTGAGCCGCCGCCGCCGAGGCGCGACTCGCGGCCGTGGTCCTGGAAACTGCAGACACGCGCTGTCGCTGCAGCAGCTTCTTGTTCTGCTTGGCGGTTTTGTTGGCGACGTCCGTGACTTCCCAAACCCTCGCGACGAGCTTCTCATTCAGTTGCGAGATTGACGCGACCGACTGCTCTGAGTCCTGGAGTCGCTCGCGGGTCTCGGCGTGGTCGCTGGCCTCGCGCTGGAACTGCGCGTCCAGGAGCTTCATCTGCTCTTCGTTGGCCTGCTGCTGCTGCTACTCGAGCGACGCGACTTTGGCTCGCAGGTCCTGGGCCTCGCTCTTGTACTTGGCTTGCATGTTCCAAAGTCGCCCTGCAGCCGCTTGCGCTGGGACTCGGAGATCTCCAGCTGGGTCTGCAGGTCGTCGGACTTGGACGAGTACGTCTGCACGAGAGCCTGGAAGTGGTCGATCTCGCTCTCCAGGGACTTCTTGCGCTCCTCCGCCTTCACGAGCTCCACGTTGAGCTCCTCGCGCTCGCTGCGGATCGCGTCGTACGCCGCCCGCGCAGACTCCTTTGTCTGGCCGAGTTCGTACGAAAACTTCTTCTCCGACGACGCGAACTCGGCTTCTCTCTAGAGAACGAGTTCAAATGAAAAGAGTTAGAAATGGTTGGCTCCCAGGTGAATGACCATGGGAAAATGGTTGGCTGGTTGATAGCTCTTATTACCTTGCGTGCCCTGACTTTCTCGTCCGAGAGCTGCTGCAGGAGCGTCTCGCGCTCTTCCTCGAGCCGCCGGATCTTGTCCTGGAGCGCCTTGAGCGCCGAGAGCACCGCGCGACTGCCCTGTGCGCCACCTCCACCTGCAGCACTTATGCCAGAGCCAATGCCTCCGACACCACCATTCATGCCTTGCATGCTGCTACTGCTTCCCGAGCCATACATATAGGAGCTGTACGGATTGGTATTGGAGCTTTGGCCGAAGAGCTTCTTGTTGAGACTGCTCAAGCGCGGGTCGTCGCTCATACTCTGGGAATCGCTCGAGCCGTTCATCGCATTCGCATTCGCAAACAGGGACTTGGATCGGCTGTCTCGGGTACTGTTGTTGGCCTCTCGTGTGGACTGCAATTTGGCACTCAGTGCCGCGGGATCAAACGACGCGTGGCGTGAGCCATTCGCTTTGCTGTTGGGCTTTGAGCTCAGAAAGTTGTTCATATCGCCACTGTTTGATGAAGCTTTGGGTTTGAGCCAAAAGGCTGCGAGACGTACTCGCCAAGACGCAGCTGGTCTGCTGATGGGTGATGTGACGGTCCTGTCAGACCTGTAGCAACGCGTAAATACTCGAACGATCCCTTTTCACCACCGCTCTCTGTGCCGTTTGCTGGCAGTCCAGCGGTGGGGAACGCTGTTGCTGCTGGGTCGCCAATCCCTCCCTGGTCGTGAGACGCCAGTTTCTTGAGCGTCTGCTTGAGCTCCTCCATTTCCTCTTTTGGCGACGGCAGGACCGCAGCCGCACTGAAGCTATCGCCTTCGACGGCGCTGCTCTCGCTCAGGAAGGAAGTGGGTTTCTGGCTTCTTCCCACAGGTGATGGAGAACCTGACGACGACGATGAGGGCGACGAAGGCGATGCTGCTACTTCTGCTGCTGCTGAAAGCGAGACTGGGGCGTTCTTTCGTCGCGCTGTCGTGCCGCCACTGGGTTTTCCGTCGCTGTTCTGGCGGCTTGCTTGCTTCACTTCTTTTGACGTCTCGCCTGATCTCTCGGCTTGCAGCGCTCGCTCGTGGTCGTGTCTACTGTCATTCTCGCTTTCATCGTCGTCGCTACTTCCACTTTCTTCGTGCTGGCGCTGCTGGTCGTCTTCGTCTTCCCGGCCACGACGCTCGCTGCCTGACTCACTGCCCGCGTCACTGCTGTTTCTGCTCTGAGCTTCCACTCCTCTCTCTCTACCGCCTCGTCGTCTTCTTCTATCAGTTCCGGACGGCGATGCTGCTGCAACTGCAGTCTGGTGGCGCTTGGCGTGTGGTGCTTTGCGCTTTTCATTCGAGCGACCGGTTTGTCGGCTCTTGGAATGCAGATTCTGGCCCAGCAGGGTCGGCTTCCCAGTCGACGAGGCGCCACCATTCCGAGCCCCATTCGCGGCGCTTCTCGAACTGCTTCTCTTCGTCAAAGTCGAATTTGCATACTGCGCATCGCCAGCTGTGTCCCGAGTGGACTTTGTCGTCGTCCTTGTCTCTCTCGTCGTGCTTGAGCTCCTCGCTTTCCTCTTATCGCTGTTCTGCTCAGACGCCATTGGCACCGCCGCCGACTTTGTCTTTAAGGTTTCCTTGTTGCTCCGCAGCGCGTCGACGCCCAGCTGCTCGGCGAGGCACTGCGCCTCACTGCGCGTCGAGGCTCCTGTTCTGATTCGCTCTTCAAACTGCTTCCACGCGGACTCGCTGATGCGCCGCCGCGGAGAGATCACGATCTGGCTGTGCGGCGAGATGAAGATCGCGTCGTTATCGCCATTATCATCATCAGCTGCGCTGTCGAACGAGCCCTCGCTGCTGCTGCTGCTGCTGCTGCTGTTGCTGGCGGCGCTGTCGTCGCTCTCTTCGCCATCGCGGAACGCGCTGCCACTAGAGCTCATGCTCTCGGCCTCTCTCTCTAGAGTCTCTCTCTAATAGGCGCGTCAATAGGAGAAAAAAAAGGTGTCTCGCTTTCTCAAAAGAATTATGTGTGGCGCTTCAACTTCTGCAAAATGTGTCCTTTCAGGATATAGCACGCGCGCGTAGTCTTTTTTATGAACACAATAATGCTGCACCAGCACGACGGATACAATTAGCCATACAGACGAGAAGCGAGCGGGCTCTCTCCTATATCACTCCGTGTGCCTGGGCAAACCGCGCTTGAGCTCCCTGCAGTAGTTAGCTTCTGATAGCGCTCTCATGCGACTGCCTGCACTGCGTTCGAGCATTGATCTGCTGCGTGCCTGCGGTGTCTTTTGCCTACAAGTTGGCGTGGATGGGTCCACCTGATAGGAAAAGCGAAAATGTAGCCATGTCCCCAGTATGCAGCAGCACCACAAACACAATAAACACACATCCATTCGCTCGTTAACCACATGCACCGCACACTTCTTCACCATAGATCACTCTCTTTGGCAGCTTAGAGGTCGTTCGTACGTTGCTGCTGCTGCTGCTGTTCTTCCAGCTGGCGGACCGCTTGCTGCGCCGCGATGCGGCCAAACACGACGCACTCGGCGAGCGAGTTGCCGCCCAGGCGGTTCGCGCCGTGGAGTCCGCCCGAGACCTCGCCCGCGGCGTAGAGCCCGTCGATCACCGAGCCGTCGGCGCGCAGTACCTGCGCGTTCTCATTGATTTTCACGCCGCCTACATATTTTGTCAAGAGAGAAAGAGAGAGTGAACATTTAATAGCAAACACAATAGTGACAAAATCGAGGGAGTGAGGGCTGCTATATACGTACCCATCGTGTAGTGCACGGCTGGCGCGACTTCCATGACGTGGATCTCGACCGGCGCCTGCGTGTCCTCAATGCGCTGCAGTGGGAACGGGAACACGCTTTTCCCAAACGCGTCCGGCTGTTGTCCCGCCGCGCTGTCGGCGTACGCATTGAGCTCGTGCAGCAGCGCCTGTGGGTCCTGGAACTGGCAGTACTCGGCGGCCTCGGCAACCGAATGCACGAGCTTGACGAGCCCAATGTGCTTGTAGAAGCCCAGCGACGACTCGAGCGGCTTGGCGCCTTCAAAGAGCAGCAAGAACGCGCTCTTGCCCGGCTGCGCGAGGATCGCCTGCGACACGCGGTCGCGCGTGCTCAGCTCGTTCACAAAGCGCTTGCCGATCGCATTAAACAGCAGCGCACCCGAGCCGCGGATCGCTTCCGGCGCCAGAAACTTCTGCGTCGCGTTGCGGTCTTTCGGGTTGATGAACGCCGTTGGGTGGAGCTGCACCTTGTCCATGAGCACGAGCTCAGCGCCGACCCCCTGCGCGAGCGCGAGGCCGTCGCCCTTCGCCCACGGCCCGTTCGTGGTCGGGAACTGCTCCATGCCCGGCGCAAACTTCTTGAGCAGCTCGTGGTTCGCCGAGAACCCGCCGGTCGCGAGGATCACCACCGGCGCGTCAATGGTTTCGCTTTCAGGAGCGCCATCGCTCTCGCTGTTGCTCTGCTTGGTGACGTGGAGCCCCGTGACTTCGCCGTCCTCGTAGCGCACTTTGTCGACCGAGACGCCCGTGAGCACTTGGATCTTGTTCGCATCACCATCACTCTCACTCGTGAGCTTCTTCTGCAGTGCGCTGACGATCGCAAAGCCGACGTTCGGTCCATTCGCGTTGCGGTGCGTGCGCTTGGCCGAGTGGCCGCCCAGCTGGCAGAGCACCGACAGGTCCACGCCGCTCTTCTCGAGAAACGCGATCGCGTCGGGGCTCTGATCCACAAACACGCGCACCAGCTGCTCGCGCGAGAGCCCGCCGCCAGACTTGAGCGTGTCGTCCGCAAACACGGGCGCGTCCTGCGTGTTCAGCGCCGCGTTGATGCCCGAGGACGCCTTGGCCGAGTTGCCGCCGAGCTTGGGCTCTTTCTCGAGCAGCAGGATGCGCAGCGCCGGGTTGCGGCTCGACGCCTCAAGGCTCGCCGCGAGACCCGCGAGCCCGCCGCCGATGATCGCAATGTCCGCCGAGCGCTGCTGCTTAGTAGAGGTCATGGCGATGTTGCTGTTGCTGTCGACAAGTTGGTAGATGTAGAGATAGCAGCACGTGGTGAATAGCAAGAACGAGAATGGCAAGAGCACCGAGCGAGGCAGCGATGTCACCTGCATGTTGCTGTTCCGGTTGTAGTTGAGAGCTTGGGCATGACGCGCGTAGCTGCTGGTTCAATATCGAAGAGTGGCCACAAAGACGTGAGCGAGCGTTCCACATTCTGCGTATCTTTGCGGCATCCTTTGGAAAAGGACCCCATTTTATATCACAAGACCATAAAACCTGTAAAATGGAAATGGACGAAAACGCACCGGAAGCCATTTGGAGTGATGAAAATGCTGGTGTTGCCAGTGAAGCACCGCCTGCATAAAGACAACATACACAGAAAGCACAGTTGTTGATCATGTGTGTGAGCATCTCTGTCGTAGCGTCATCACCATACTAATACGATAGAGGGAGACTGCGCGTCAAGTGAACGCGCCACCACCTGAGGAGAGCTTGCAGCGTCGGAGGAACTGGTGAGAGCGCGAAATGCGCATCGTCTGGCGCAGCGCTTTTTCGGTTGTGAGGCAAAAGAGCAGGACGACGGGGGAGTCTGCGACCGAGATGGATAGGCGACGGGGGAGTCTGCGACCGGGCTGCTCAGAGGTCTTTCGAGTCAAGCGAACTTCAAAATGGAAGAAAGATTTGGCCTGTTGTGAAAAAGAGACCCGTGGCTATGATGCAATTGCAGTGAAATTGGCTATCGACCAAAAAGCCCCATGAAATGCAGCACAGCTGAGGTGAACAAGCAAAATGAGTGATATGTTTCTTGTATTTCGGATGCAAAAAAAATAAACAGTGGCATTTCGTATGTGTGTATGTGTGTTGGAGAGTGACGGAAGCCTACTTGCCTAATGCTCCCGCGTCGTCACAGGCACTCTCTGTTGCGATCCAGACAGCAGCCCCCTTAGTTGTTGCGCAACAGCGCGCGCGCCTGGAGGCCCTTCTTGAACGCCTTGATCACGCGCATCTGCGCGCGCAGACGAGCAAACGTGCGCACCCAGAGCTCCTGGCCGCGCTGCGACTTGACTTCGCGGATCTCCACTTCGTCCACTTCGCTGCACATCGCCATCCACGACGGCGCGTTCTTGACCGAGATCGAGCGCAGCAGCAGGCCGAGCGGCAGCGAGATGAAGCCGATGCCGATGCAGATGAACCACTCGCCCACGTTCAGCGGCTTGCACTTGAACCAGTCGCCCGTCCACTGGATGATCACCACCTGCATCACCACCTGGAGCACGCACACGTACAGGAACACCTTGTTCTTCGTGATGCCCGAGAAGATGTTGAGCTCGTCGTGGATCTTACGCGCGTTCAGCTCGTTGAATAGCTGCATCCACACAAAAGTGTTGAACACGAGTGTCATGTGCTTGGTCGGGTCGTTCTTGATGTCTTCGGGGAGGTCTTTCACCTTGCCGTTCGGCACGTTGAAGATCTCGTCACCGTAGAACGTCATGATCAACAGCACGATCAACTGGAAGATCGACTGGCCGACGATGTGCTTGGTCATCTTCTTCGAGATCAAAGGCTGCGTCTTCGGGTACGGCTTGCGCTCGAGCAGAGCCTGCGTTGGCTCTTCCGTCGCCAAAGCGAGCGAAGCAAACGAATCCATGATCAGGTTCACCCACAGAAGCTGCACGGCAGTGAGCGGGGACTGCTCAAGCACGACGGCACCGATGAACGCGAGCGTGACAGCGACAATGTTGACCGTCAGCTGGAACTGCAGGAACTTGGAGATCGAGTCGTACACGTTGCGGCCCCACTTGATCGCGTTCACGATCGAGTTGAAGTTGTCGTCCATCAAAATAATATCCGAGGCGTCCTTGGCCACCGACGTGCCACTGATACCCATAGCAAAGCCGACATTCGCCTTCTTGAGCGCAGGCGCATCGTTGGTGCCGTCACCGGTGACGGCAACGACCTGAGGACCGTGAGGAGACAAAGTGGTCTGCATCAGACCCGTCACAAGGGTGTACTTGTCCGTTGGCGACGACCGCGCGAGCACGCGAAGCATTGGCCAGATCTTGTCGAACTCCGACTGGATAATGTTGCCGCTGGCGTCGAGCACGCGCGAGCGGAACTCCGAGCCTTCCATGACCAAGCTGCCGTCACCTGGCTTGATGATACCGCACTTGCCGGCGATCGAGCGAGCGGTCGTGATGTTGTCACCAGTGACCATGCGCACGGCGATACCGGCGCGGTTGCACTGCGTGATGGCGTTTGGCACCTCGGGACGCACAGGGTCTTCGATGCCGACGATCGCGACACAGGTCAAGTTCTTCTCAATGTCTTCGTCGGCCCACTTGTTGATCTCCTC
The DNA here is from genome assembly GCA_023334975.1 of Globisporangium sylvaticum. Lineage (NCBI taxonomy): Eukaryota > Oomycota > Peronosporomycetes > Pythiales > Pythiaceae > Globisporangium > Globisporangium sylvaticum. Next base: position 8,432 of record JAADVK010001235.1, read on the forward strand.
AGAAGGCGCGTCAATGTCGCGGTACGAGAGACAGAGCGTGCGGTAGCCCTGCGAAGCGTACTTCTCAATCACTTCACTGCCGATCTGCGCCTTGCGGGCGTCGTTCAACGCGGTCTTGCTGCCGTCCAAGTGCTGCACATCCTGGCACAGACCAAGCACGACTTCCGTCGCACCCTTGGTGTAAATGCGCGACTTGGTCTCCGAGAGCTTCACCACCACAGACATGCGCTTCTTCGCACTGCTGAACGTGAGCATGTGGCCCACGATGGTGTTCTCACGGATCGCAGGGTACTCAACGCCGCCGTCACGGATGAACTGCAAGAGCGCGCACTCGGTCTTGTTACCGGTGTGTTCAGGCTGACCGCCTGGCACCTTTGGAGGCAAGATCTCGGCGGTCGAGTTCACAGCAATACCGTCGCAGAGCACTTCCTTCGTGGCTTCCGACATGAGACCGAGCGTCTCTTCAGCGGACGCGAATTCCTTGTCGCCGATCCAGATCTGCATGACCGTCATGCGGTTCGTCGTGAGCGTACCAGTCTTGTCCGAGCAAATCGTGGTCGCACTGCCCATGGTCTCACAGGCGTCCAAGTGGCGCACCAAGTTGTTGTCGACAAGCATCTTCTTGACCGAGTACGCGAGCGCGATGGTCACAGCGAGTGGCAGACCTTCTGGGATCGCCACCACAAGCACCGTGATCGCGATAATGAAGAAGTTCAGGTAGTCACTGATGAAGCCGCTCTTCCACTCCTCTTTGTTCGAGCCAGTGAACGTACGGATCGAGAAACTGATGCTCATGATCACAAACACCAGGATCGCGACAAGCGTACCGAGCTTGCCAATCAAGATCGTCAAGTTGTACAGCTTGCCTTCCAACGGGGACTGCGCGTCCTCGTCGTCTTCGTCTTCTTCGTCGTTGTCGCCCTTGGCCGAGCTCTGCTTCGGCGTCTCCATCTCAACGTAGCCTTCGTCCATGGTTGGGGCCACGTCGTCGTCAACGGCCTCCACGGCTTTCTTCTTCTTCTTGCCGTTGATGAGCGCCTTGATGATACCGGCTTGCGAGTGCTCGCCGACACAGACGACCAGCATCTTGCCGAGACCTTCCATGACCTTCGTGCCCGAGAGCAGGAACGGACGCTCCGCGTTCTTCGTGAGCAAGTCCGACTCGCCCGTCATCGCGCTTTCGTCAAGCTTGAGCTCCTTCTCGTCAAAGACGATACCGTCCGCTGGGATGATGTCACCCAGGTCGACGCGCACAATGTCGCCGACCACGAGGCTAAACTTGCCGACTTCGCACGGCACGCCGTTGCGGATGACCTTGATCTTCTCGTCTTCCTTGATCGCGTTCAGGCTCTGGAACTGGCGCTCCTTCTGGTAGTCGTTGACCGCCGTGACGACCGTCACAACGAGCACGGCAAAGATAATACACGCGCCTTCGATCCAACCCGTGTCCGGGTGGTCGCCGACCGTGACCGCGAGGATGATCGAGAAGATACCGGCGATCGTCAGCACGATGATCGTGATGTCCTGGAACGCGTCCCACATGAGCTCGAGGAACGTCTTGGACGTTGGCGGCGCGACGTAGTTGCGGCCGAACGCTTCTTCGCGGGCCAGCAGGTCGGCCTTGTTGTCGTTGTCGAGCCCCTGGCGCAGGTTCACGTTGAGCGCCGCGGCGACGCCCTCGAGGCCGCCGAGGCTCATGACCTGCTCGTGGGCCTTCTCATGCGGGGTCTCCACGAGGCGGATCAGGTCGCCCGTGAGCAACTTGAACGCCATGATGGAGTGGGTGGGGGTAAAGTGGGTGTAACTCTCTCTTGGTCGAATCGACTAACTGGCTTCTTCGTCTGTAGAGGAGGAGGCGGGCTGGTGCGTCGCAGCGAGAGAATTGCGGAATGAGGGAAGCAACAGGCGCTTTCGACTAAGCGGGCGAGGACGACTTGAGTGAGGTGAGGACGACTTGCACTGTAGTGTGTGACTGGAAGGCTGGAGGCCAGACGACAGAGAGAGA
>JAADVK010001236.1:0-10433 GCA_023334975.1 Globisporangium sylvaticum
AGAGTTGATCAGTCGGGTGGGTATACGTAGTCGAATGTTCGAATTTGTTCCGATCCGACCTGGCTATACCTCAAGTATACGCAGTCTGCTCTGATTGACATTCTTGATTGGTGGATAATGCATTTAGCATATTAGTAACTGCCAATAGATGATCGTCTGCTGACATAACTGGATGTGATTGGTTAATAGTACGTTGATGGATAAAGATCGTTCTAGAAGCAGGTGGGCCACTCTCTCGCAGAGGATTCACCTCCTTTGACTGACTTCTTGTCTACAGACATAACTTTCAATCGTATCAAGTACGACACAATTCAGCTTGCTTTTAACCGACCAGATCCAGAATGCTGCGAGATTCAACATACGAACTCGTACTTTATCGAAGCCTCTGATTGCGTACGTCGCGTTCTGGTGATTCGCTTGTCCTTCATTTCATGTCCTTCAACACCCAGTCTTCTTTTGACAGGACTCATTGGCTTCGACTTCACGTTCACCACACACAGGACTCCCAGTCAAAGCCGATGGGCTTGTGATGATATTTGCAGAGGGCTCAGTATCCATTCGTCTACGGTGAGAGGTCTCTGTAGACACAATAGCAACCCTACTTGGACAACAAACTGCTCGACTCCATCTCCAGGATGTGCTACACAAGACCCGAGGAAACGTGTAGGGCTTGTGTATGCATTCACTGTCGTAAGGTAGACGCCGTTCTTACATCGATTCGTTCGAACGACATATCGAGCGAGTTTATTGGTCGGAAAGGTTCGGGCTCTCAAGTTCGAAGTGCTGCTAACACTTCAGCATCGGTATTCTTTGCAACAAAGTACTGCATAATACTGCACCACACCAAACTACTTTCGATCTGATCTCTCCATGACTTCATATAGCTGACTCTCTCCTTCACCTTTCGTCTTGTGTATACTTGGAGACTGATGTATCTACTTTTAAGTCTATTTCCGCCCTCTTCGGAGTATGGCGTGTGCGTGTGACTTGTGACTTGTGTCATCGTGTGTGCGTGTGACTGACCGATTTGGGGCAATTCGAAGCGAAATGGATTCAACACCCACGCCTCAAATCAAAATCATCCCAGCAATCACTCGGTTTCCTACTGTGTACCTATTTCAGAGCTCACTACAATGGATGCACCTGCACTACTGTAGCATTGCCAAACCTAGCTACAGAAGCTACACTCCGACACATCGCTTTCGGTTTTGATTCCGCTTCATCTACATAGATACACGCACCGACACAGATACAGAGAGTCCTACTTGGTCATGAGCGGCATGTTCACAGACTTTGACGGCAGCGAGAATAGTACTGGCGCGCTCTTCTTCACGATCGAGCCAATTCCGTTCACGAGTCCAAGCACCACCACCACTACCAGCTACAGCGCCGAGCCTACCAGGAATGGCCTGGAAGAGCTCTTCCTGCCAGTCGACCCCCAGCTACTACCAGTATCCAGCAATGCTCCCCATCGCCAACATACCAACTCAGCCACCCGGATCCTTCGTGAATAGCAGCGAGGTCTCGCTATCCAGAACAGAATGCTCTTGCGGGCATGAACTGCAATTGCAACCGCCCAACAGCACACAACCACCACACCCCAAGCGCAGTAGCACAAAGTCCCAGAGCAGCTCTCAAGTCACGAGGGACTCCCGCGTCCTGACAAAAGAGGAAGCGCGCCGCCTCAAGAACCGCGAGTCGGCCGCCAAGTCGCGGCGGCGCGCGCTCGAAGACACGCTCGCAGAGCTGCAGCAGCGCCACGAGTTTCTTCGAAATGAGCTCCAGCGGCTCCTAGAGCAGAGAGGTTTGGTGGAGGCAACAGGCGCCACTGGCGTGAGATGACAAAATGACGAATACTGCTACTAGTGGTAGATTGATGAAGCTATTGCATTAGTAAACGAGTTCCTGCTCGGTCGACAGACTGGAGGCTTGGGCTTATTGTGCTACTCAACTACCTTCAACTTGGATTCTGTTTTTCCATCCCAACAAAGTCAATCGCAAAACGATCCTGTGAGGCGAACTGGTTCGTCCTCGTAGCTCTTTCTCCAACGCCGCAGAAAAAGTTGCATGAAAGCAAATGCTGCGCCAGCGTTGGACGTAACGAGGCGGGTGTTCTTGGGTCTTGGGCATCGGAGACCGCGCCGTGGCAAGCTTTCTCGGAGTGGAGTGGAAATACGTGTATGCTTCGTTGCTTGCCTGCCTGCCTCACTGGCTTTGGGGTCTTCGCTCTTTATCTACGCCCGTAGCGGCCGCCACCACCACCTCCGCGTCTAAATCCCCCTCCTCCTCCTCTACCGTATCCTTGTCCTTGTTGGTGGTAGGTGTTCATTTGCGGTTGGTCATGTTCTTGCTGATGGTGGTGGTGCTGCTGGCCATATCCACCACGACCGCCACGACCACCTCTCTGCTGGAATGGAGCAGCTTGCTGGTGCTGATGGTGGGGAGGAGCTTGTTGCTGTTGCTGGTGGTAAGGTGTCTGGTTCCTATTCGAATACGAGGAGTTACCTTGAGGAGCAGCAGCATAATCACGGCTTTGGAAGTTGTTGTGGGGTGCTGACTGCTGGTACGCAGGCGCACCACCGCCACCACCATCTCCTCCGCGCTGCTGCTGTGGAGCTCCTGAAAACTTACCATATCCACCGTACTGCTGCTGCTGCTGCTGCGGTGGAGCCATGTTGTTAGATCCTGCAGACCCGTACGGACGCCCTCGGTTTTGCTTAGGACCATTCGAGTACGAAGATACTGCAGCTTGTGATGGGAGAGCGAGCTGCCCGCCTCCAGAAGATCCGCTTCCGTAACGAGAAGATTGGTGGCTATAGTCGTTTCCGCGCGACTGGTTTGGGTTGTGGCGCGGCTGCTGTTGCTGCCATGCAGGTGGCGCACCGCTACCGCCACCTCCGACTGGAGCGCCATTCATCGACTGTCCTACAAACCGCCCGCCACCACCGTTGCGGTTCATGTCTTGCTGCGGAGGGAAGTTGCTATAATCTTGTGTGAGTGTGACACTGCGATCACCTCCTCCATAGCTTTGCGTTGGGCGGTGTTGTTGTTGCTGCGGCTGCGAGTGGTACTGCTGTGGCTGTCCTTGGTAGGCTGGACGCACTTGAAGCTGCTGTCTAGGTGCGTGGTGGTGGCCATGAGGGGTGGCGCCAGTCGAGTGCATGGACTGCGGGTGTGCATCATAGTCTCTCTTGGAAGGACCACCGCGGTTTCCGTACGATGCATTCGCACGTGGGTAGTTGCTGTGGCGATCCACGCCACCACCACCTCCTCCTCCTCTGCCACCATAGCCCCCACCACGACCACCGCGGAATCCTCCTCGGTTAGAATAGGATGAACCATCCTGCGGTTTGTGAGGGTAATAAGCAGGCCCCCGCGACGCATGGGCAGGACCAGCAGAGCCAGCGGACTCGGCAGAAGTGTCCTTCGCGGATCTCGCAGCGATTTTCTTCATCTCTTCTCGCCAGATCTTTTCAGCCTCCAAGATCAGAAAAAGGATCGCTCGCTACAATACCCAACCCACAAGCAAGCAAGTCACACAGAGACAAACAAGCAGTAGATAGGTGAGACTTGTGATCCACCAACAGAGCAAATCCTCAGAAACATTCAAGTGCACGCAGACTTGTTCGGGGGTACCTACCTGCATGCCGATCACTTTCGGGTCGGTCGTCACTGTCATCTCTGGGATCTTCATGTTCTCCAGCGAGATCTGCTGCGCCTTCAACGCATTCATTCGATCCATGCCGGTGATCTCGATAAACTGCTGCTGCGACATCTGGCAACGGGTGATGAACTCGCGGCGTTGCCCCAGGTGCTGCGCCTTCAGCGTGATCAGTTCGCGCGGGTCGGTCGCGTGCTTGAGCTCGTTATCAATGTGACGCGCGAACAGCTCGCTGCCTTCTTTCATCTGCATGCCCACCAGATCCTGCCAACGATAGAGCGTCTCGCGATCTCGCTGCCGCTGGTTGTCATTGAGATCCTTCACGCCCTGGAAAACCGCACTGTCGCGCAGCACATCCGAGAGTCTCTCCAGCAGCTCCTCGCCGACTTCCATTTGAGTTTCGCCCTCACGAACAGCGTCAAACAGCAAATGCGGACACTCGGGAATCAACGGCAGCACGGTAGGAATGTGTCGGAAGTACAGCGTGTCGGCAATCTCCAACGTCTGCTGCGTCTTTTGTGGCTGCTGATCCGAAGCCTCGTCCTGCTTGAGGCGCTTGCTGTGGTCCGCTCCAAGTTGGGAGTCCATGCCGCGTTTCTTGCTGCTGCTGCTGTCTTCCTCCACTGGCATTGGGATTGGGATTGGCGGCTCTGTTTTGCCCGTTTTGTCGACGAACGCTAACGCAGGATCAATCGCTATGGTCGGCTCTCCAGAGCTGGTAGTCTTGGTGGGGGAAGTCTTGGCAGGCTCCATTGCAGCAACTCCATTGGCAGGTGATTGGACGACGTCAGCAGCAACTTGCGCAGTGTCTTGTTGGGGCTGCACCGATGGGGCTGGAGCTTGCTGGACTGGGGTTTCCGCCTGAGGAACAACAGCAGCCTGCACAGCTTTGCTCTGTGGCACCGCCGTCGCCGCTGCAGCAGCAGAAGCGCCAGTTGGCGTTGACGCCGCGGACGTCGCTGCTCCGTTTTCAGGCAGCAGCACTTGGGCTTTCAGCGTGCTCAGCGACATGGTCGCTTCAATGTGCGCGACGACAAACGCGTGGAAACTCGCCCACAGCGCGTCCTGGTCTTGCTCCTTGACCGCCTGCAGTCCGCGCACGAAGATCTTGCGGGCATTCGAGAACTTCTTGCGCTCGATACAGAAAGCCGCATACTGGAGCCAAAGGTCTTTGCTCGTGCCGGCCACGGGACAGCTCACCGCGCTCTCAAACACTTTGGTCGCCTGCTTGAACTGGCGCAGCTCGATCTCCAGCGCCGCGTACAACCGCCAGATCTCCGTCACGAGCTCCACGCCGCGAGCGCAGATCGCTTGGTCTGCTTGCTGTTGTTGCTGTTGTAGTTGTAGCACGGTTTGCACCCACTGCGCGATCGTATCATCCACGCTCTTCCTCGCTTCGCCAACCTTCTCATACTGAGCATTTGTCAAAATACAATCACCACACAGACTGAATTAGAATCAAAGTCACACAGCAGCGCAGCAGCAGCGCGGCAAAAAAAGCACCACAGGAGCTAGGCTAGCTCGTACACACAACTACAGCACACAGCTACAATACAATGCATCCACACAAAGCTCCAACAGATTGACGGACAGGTAGGATAGACGTACGTTGCTGGCGTGGATGAGCTCGTTCGCGCTGGCGATCACCGCCGCCGGGTTCCACGCGTCCATCGCGTCCGCCGCGACACCTGTCATCTGCTGCTGCTGCTGCTGCTGGTGGTAGTGAGTGAGCGAGTGCGTAGGGAGCGTGTTCTTCGTTGGGGTGGGTGCGCGCGTGTACACAGAGACACAGCGAGAGATAGGTTTGTCTGCGTGAGCGCTGATCTTCCGCCTTCGCTCGTTGCTTTCCGTTCGTTTGTCGTTGCCCTTTTGGAGCTTTTTGTGGCGCCACAGCCTCCAACAAACACCCTGCAAGCGTTGGGTGTTTGGTGCATGCTGGGTTTTGTCCAAACAACGATTGTTGAGTTGGCTCGGGTTTTCTATACTAACGACAAGAATCCTTTTCTGCGAAACCATTTTGAAGGGTGATCATACGTTTACCTTTTTAAATATTCACCGAAGAGCTCAGATATAGAGCATAGGGTATATATAATACCCTATGCTTTATTTACTTCTCAAAATCAACAAAAATCGACGCTTTTGAAACACTGACCAACTTCACAAAACGCGAGCACTTCGGCGAGTGTTTGATGACTCTCTCTACCTGGCACCATCCAGCTCAGACATACTCCATTGGTGCAAGCCTCCTTTGAATAAAGTATCAGCGGTTGCTGGTTGGGACTGTTGTCGTCACACGCTGCCTCCTGCTCTCTCACAACCGAGGATCTCCAGTTCCCAGACAACAACGACCATCGACTTCGCTACTCAGAGGACTATCACCAGCTAAGTATGCGGGCTCTCGCGTCAACGCTCTCGGAGACGAACTGCATTGCATCAATCCTGTGCATAGCACGGTATTTCTCAAGACCCATCCCTGAAATTGGAGCGGCTTGACGTGAGATCAGGACAAATTCCATGCCGTACTACCGTACTTCATGGTGAAAATGCGAGCATGCAACACGGGAGCATTTTGTGCTGATATGTGGTTGCAAGGCGTATTGATTGATATTTGGTACAGAAGAGATCGATACAGTAGGTATGTACATCCAATCATCTTATTTCATTATTGTTGCTTTGCTTGCTGCTTTGCTTGGCCGTCTGCTCCTCTTGAGTGGTGGCGAACACATGAAAAATGAAGTTCATCAAAATTCATTACACTGGCTCACTTCACATAGAAAAAACAATGGGGGAAGTCTACTTAGTACGCGTCCACGGTGCCGACTTCGGACGAGTCCGCGGCCGAGATGGAGCTGAAGTCCAGGTCCGAGGTCTTCACGCCCTCGCTGCCCTCGCTGCTGCCGGCGATGTCGAGCTCGTCGTCGCAGTCTTCCTCCGATCCGGCGATGTCAAGCTCGTCGTCGCAGTCTTCGTCCGCGCCGACCGAGCCGGTGCTAGGAGCAGTGGTGGTTGGAGCAGTGGTTGGAGCGGCGGTGGAGTCCGAGCCGGCGATGTCAAGCTCGTCGTCGCAGTCCTCCGAGCCCGAAGCCGAATCCGCGATGTCGAGCTCATCGTCACAGTCTTCCGAGCCCGACGAGGCCGAAGCAGCAGCTGGAGCTGGGGTCGTGGCGTACTCGTCATCACCCGACGCAGCTGGAGCTGGGGTCGTGGCGTACTCGTCATCACCCGACGCAGCTGGCGCCGGGGTCGTGGCGTACTCATCGTCCGCGTCGGCACCGACTTCAGTGTCAGCGTCACCGCCGACCTCGCCGGTCGAGTCCGAGTCCGAAGCTGGCTCTGGCGTGGCGTACTCGTCATCGTACGAGGTGTCGCTGCTTGGGGCGGTGGTGGTGGTGGCTGGGGCCGAGGTGGCGTACTCGTCGTCGTCGGTGCTTGGAGCAGTGGTGGTCGAGGACGATGGAGCGGTCGAGTCCGAGCCAGCGATGTCAAGCTCGTCGTCGCAGTCCTCCGAGCCAGAGTCGGCGATGTCGAGCTCATCGTCGCAGTCTTCTTCAGCACCGATCGAGCCCGAGGCCGAGTCCGCGATGTCGAGTTCGTCATCGCAGTCCTCCGAGCCAGACGAGCTCGAAGCCGCTGGGGCTGGCGTGGTGGCGTACTCGTCATCGTACGACGACTCGGACGCTGGCGCTGGGGTCACGGCTGGCGTGGTCGCAGTCTCGTCGGCTTCATCGTCAGCCGAGCCGCTCGCCGAAGCGGAGGCTGGGGTCACGGCTGGCGTGGTGCTGCTTGACGAGCCCGAGCCGCCCTCCAGTGGCGCGCAGTTGATGTACGCCTGCCAGGTGGACGAGTGGAGCGCGAGCCAGTAGATCTTGAGCATGCTCGCTCCCGTGCACTTGGTCTTGTCGTATGGGAGCTTGGCTGGCGCGGTCGGGTAGTTCGTGGCGCAGTTCTCGTCGCTGAACGCCAGGTTGTTGTCGCACCAGACCTCGCATGGACCCTGGTGCGATGGCGTGAAGCCCTCGGTGCTGGAGTGAGCCCATTCAACGTACTGCGCTGGCAGCGGCTGCTTGTCGCCCGTTGGGCTGGTCACACCGCACTCCTTGTTGGCGCCGCTGATGAACTGGCCCTTGGCGTCCACGAGCGCGCGCATAGACTTGTAGGTGCTGGCCTTGAGCGCGGCGGTGAACGCCTTGGTGTTGGACGCTGGGTCCGTCGTGAACGACATGCCCGATGGCGCAGTCAAAGTCGTTGGGCCGTCCATCGTGGCGCAGAACTGGGTCGGATCGCCAGAGATCGAGAACGTGGTCTTTGGCACCGACATGTAGCCGTGGGCGTTGACCAGCGGTGCGGCTGCGAGCACGGCGAGCACTCCGGCCATGCTGATCTTCGAAGGAGCCATCATCGTAGATTGGGCAATGAGAGGAGAGATAGGAATAGGAGGCGAGCAGAAGGGGGCAAATTGGCGAATGAGCTGGGCTTTGGAATGAGAGGAAGGAAGAGAGAGCAACATGCACTGGACTCTCGTTCGAATGAGCCTATTGCTCCCGTGGGATAGATTGAGAGCCGCCCATCATGTGGTCGCCTGCAAAAAGAAGCTTCTGGGGGACCACCTGGCTTGTCAATCTCAGAGACATGTTGTATGAAAAGGTCCGAATAACCAAATGTATTCAAAATGAGGAATTGTGAGCGAGTGATCTGCGACGTGTAAAACAAAGTGTATACGGATTGGGTTTTGGATAAAGGTACCGCCTTTTGTAGGTTGTTCATGGAGCGTTTTGATTCGGTGGCCGTTGATTTGGAGCAGTCGAAGCAGTCAGACAAACCTGAGATCGCGCACAACTGACTCCTTTGAGACACCCCGTATAACAACTCCCACCAAAACAAAGAGGAGTATCAGATACCATTTAGCAGTTTTGTGTCAACAAAAGAATTGTACACAGGTATTTTGCATTTCAAGAAGGTATGCAAATATGCGGTTTCGTTAGGCGGTCTCTCTCGCAAACTGACCGCTGTCGTCCAGTTGAGCGACACCATCTGGTGCTGCGGATGTCGCGCAGTGCGTGACTCCCGCAGGCTCAAAGGGTCTCTTTCAGTGTGTCCCATCGCCGAGCCACATGGCGCTGCGGAACGATTGTGGGACTCCGATCGAATCCATGCAATCAATTTGCATCTTTCGATGCCACTCACGCGCGCACAGCTCTTGGTGAAAAAGCAGCGGAAAAGTTGAAAAATGAGGGCATTTTTGCGCCAGAATATTTAACTGGTTCGCATCAGGTTGTGCAAATGTCTGATACAAAAGTGACTTTACCTGTTGACGATGCTGAGTCGAAAAGCCAAGTGTGAGGGAGAATTTAAAGCTCATACAAACCATGTCAATTGCGGGCTTGACTCACGTTTGTGTCATTTTACTGCCCGTTGTTTTCATTTATTTCGTCACGTTTTAGCTCGAAAATATGGCTTTAGGAGCGTATCTTCTGTTCCTCCACGTTTACGCTGATTGCACTCGAGCGATTTGAGATTTTCACCGCAGGATCTCAACAAAAGCGCACAGGAGTAGCGAGTTGAAGCAAATAATGGCCGGAATGCACAGCGTCTTTGAGCTGCCTGACCACACCCTCCATTTCACAGGCGGCTCCTTCCCAATCCTCTTCGTCACCATTTGGATCGGAGGAAGAAGTTCGAGGCGCGTTGCGTTCGCGAAGCAAGGCGCTCGCTCCTTGAAGCCGACTGGACGAAGAAGACCCCGGAGCAGCAACAAGCAACAACCCGACGCGGGCGATGATCATCGCGTCCGGTTGTGTGAAAGGTGATATTGGGGATGGACACCATAACCCTCCAATATTTCACTATCAGAACTTGTATTGCAGCTGGAAAAATAGGACTTCGAGTGTATCACTCGAATCCGGTCATCGATCCTGAAAACAAGTCCGGCTATGCATTGCAAACGCAAATGGGACTCGGTGTTTGTTGGCGGGCGTGTCCAGGTTTCAGCCGTGAACAAGTGTCATGCTGTGTACTTGTACCAGCCACCAAACGCCAACAAAACTGGAGCTTTTCCAGTTTTCCGATCTTGAGGAGGAGGGGTCGACTGATCGAACGCGCAAGAGTGCATGTGTGGCTGACTGGCGGCCACCACCATCCCGTCCCATCGTAACGACAGTTTGCCGTCTGCTTTTGGTGAACGTTATTTCCGATGCCAAAGGGCTCTTCTTGCTTTGTTAATGTTCACACACGCTCAACCTCCCAGCCTGTAACGCTCTCTATATCTGCACAAACGGACACCTGATCCTCTCTTCCTCTTCGGCTGGCTGTCAGGTATTCGGTGCGCAGAACCATCTGAGCGCGCGGAAAGAAATCAACCAACCCACTTTAAGTGACTCTCTGCGTGGAGAGCTACGAGAAGATACATTAGAGTACCGGACCGTGCGACTGGCAGGCTCTGTCGTTGTCGCTTGTTGTTTGTTGTTGCTCTGTTAGAGACTTGTGTGTTTGTGAGGTGGGGCTTTGCGTTACTTGTCCTTTTCAATCGATGCGCTTTTAATCGGCTCATTTACAATCTTGCTCCCTTTGCATCACACACGCACACAAGCTTCCCAGCTCCAAGCAAATCGATCCCTTCCCTTCGCACCGAAACCACCATGAACGCCTCCCTGTGCTCCCTGCTGATCGCCGCCGTGCTCGCCACCTCCGTGAACGCCCACGGCCAGATGACCTCGCCGACCTACCGACCGGTCACCGCCAAGTTCCTCGCGGACTCGGGTGCGCTCAAGAACGC